>KZ345303.1:60622-72805 GCA_002352805.1 Teladorsagia circumcincta
GTGGCGGTGTTCTTCTGCGGAACTAAAGCGATTTCATTGTTTTGGTTGAATTTCAGGCTGTGAAATCCAAAGGGGCCTCCGGCGCGGCGCCGCCCACAATTGGCACCTCCGATACCGCCCCCACCACTTCTTCTCCTTCGAGTTTCCTCCTCGAGCTGCCCTGCACACACACACTCACTCTCGCTGAAGACTTATTCACTGTGAAATCTACAGAAATCGTTGAACTTCATTGATATTCCCTTCGAAAGATGCTCGGGGCTCAAGCGCTAAGAACTAAACAGGTGAGCCGAATCACTCGAGTTTTTTTTTCTCATTTTCATGTTTTGCCTCCATAAAGCGGACCATACCAATTTGTAGCTCCACTTTCGGCTCTGGCCATCAAAACTCATAGTGCTCGGTTTTGAAAAGGCCTCAGACGATTGCTTCTGAATTTTACGACAGTTTTTTCCTCTAGACCCTGTCGATCATTGAAATAAGCAGGACCTTCTTAGAAACTTCTCTTCATATTAGTCTTAATTCTTGATTCTTACTTCATTCAACTATGCGAATTTTTCCCCTGGTAATTGCGATGTGCTCATATCTTTCAAGCACCTTCACAGTTTCGCACTCCATCGAATTACTTTGTTTTCTTCTCGTTCCCTCCGGTAGCTGTGGGCACTCTTCCTGCCTCAATTGAACCCAGAGTGTCGAGCGCGGTGTCCCCGTGCCTTTTGTCTGCGATTTTAATAGCTCTCGTGCTATTTCTGCTTTTTCAACGGTGTTTACATTTAGAATGGTGTTATGACGAATAACCATAGCTATGAAGCGGCTACACCGTCAGGCAAATTTTCTGAACCGAGAATTTTGACCCATACCCCAATGGCTTAGGGTTCCTTTTCCCTATTTCCCTTTATAAGTCTTTTTAGAACTTGCGCAGATGCAGGTAGTACTTTGTACTGTACCTTTCGACTCAGCTAGGGTCCTGGTATCCATGCCGGGAGCACTGTACTTCTCTTAGCCTCCCATTAGAGAGTGTCCATTACAGTGCTCATAAATTCCATGGCTGGGATACATTTTTGCTGGGAAATCGGGGTCGGTAATTTGCGAGGTTACGTGTCGCCGCCTCCTCTGGCAAAACGGGCTAAATAGAGGGTCCAAATCACCACGTATATAATCTGATTCTCTGATTGACGAGCATTGATCGAGTTTGGAACTCTGGACCTCGGTTAGGCACCAGCATCGCATGCTTGAACTTGGGTTTATAATTGCCCGCAGTAATCGCTCTATGGTTTCCCACTATAGCGGGCTTTAAGATGGATTTGAGGGGTATACCCTTTTCTGCTCCACTGAGCCGATTTTATTGCATCGGGTGCCTCATGCAGGCATAGTAGGTCTTGTGCAGTTGCGTGTAGTAGTTTGTACTGTACCTTTCGACTCAGGTATGGCCGGGCTAGCAATACATTGCCCATTGAAGCGCTAACCCAATGAGTTCGAAAAATTCGTGAGAAATTCTAGATCAATTCGCTTCTGCAAAAGTGGTTTTTGGAGCCATTCTTGGCTAGATAGCTCGCTAAAATTCACAGAAGAGCACATCAAAAGTGGTCGTACTTCCTTCAGAACCAAAGTTCTACTCTGCATTCTGTAGAATATAATCATCTGCAACATACCCAAGGTTTTTTTTCGAAGCCTGACAAAGAAAAATCTTGATTATCCCATTTATCAAAAAAATGGCAGTACACGTGAGCCTCATTACCGCGAACTTTAAGAATCCCCCATTATGGCACTGCCAGACGGGAGCGGCTGTTCGGCTTCTAGGGCCATGTCGGGCCGCTCGGATAAGACGATACCGGAGCAGAGAACATTACCCTCACTCTATTTTAAACTGTAACACTTGGGGTCTCCATCGAAGGACGCGTGGACGTCTGCCGGGAATATCAGGACTTGTATGAGACTAACCGGGGCTGACGTCCCACCACATGCCTTCTCGAGATTGAAAGCGAGTTTATTCCTGGAACACGCGTTGTCAATGTGGGTGTTCTCGTCGACACATTCTCTGTCATGAACACCAGCTGGTATGGAAAAACCTCTGACCCAACTGTTTACTGATGATAAGGACGAGCCAAGCTTTGATTGATTTTGACCAATACGATTCTGCTCATGTACAACCTCACCCCTCCCCATTCAATACCATTGATACCCATTGGAATTGGGGCCGAGGAGGACCTGAACTTACGATTTGTGTCAATGATTTCACCCATCCAGCCTTCCAGAATCGCAAAGCCCCTACCCATTCCTGTCACTGGGGCAATCATAGTCTGCTAGCAAAGAGCGCTCAACTGAAGTTCACCCAACTGGCGTTTGGCGGCATGTGGGTCAAATTATGTGGCGTATGGCTTAATAATGTTCAGCACCAGCATCAGGCTTGGGGAAGGGTGAACCCGGCCCGTTCCATATGGAGCAGGAGTAGCTACAGGAAACTTCGATGTACTAGTTGGCAACAGATTCGCATTCAGTACTGACCCCAGATGAACGACCGTAAAGCTGTGCACCAGGACCCTGTAAAGGGAATGGCATTGATGGGGTGAAAGGCTGTCTAATGGTGAGTTCGTCGTCTTAACCTACACCGATCATGGTAACTCACAGTTCCATAAGAATCAACTGCGCCGGATTGGGAAGTAGACCTGTGGACAGCTCCTTTATAGATGGTTGCATCATCCTCAACCAACGGTGTTTCGGCTTGTGCTGCTGCTGTTCCATTCTGCAGGCCGGACTCTCAGCCGTTTCGTGCAGGGTCTTTTTTAGTGCGTAGAGAGGCAACGCGAAGTTCAAAAAGCTCTAGGCAGCCGTTCATTAAGATCTCTTTAACCTTATAACTACCTCAGGAAATTTCTAGTGATATCGAATCAGGGGAGGATTCCGCTCTTGAAGACGTGGATTAGGGGTACAGGTGACCCGCTGGACTTTTTCTCAATCGTGCTCGAAATGCTCAGCACACAGCATCTACACATGGGCACCATGGAACCATTGCACCTTCACACAAGCGCCAGCACCACCTTGAGCAGTTACCAACCCACGACCGAGCATGGTGCAGTAGCCGGTATGGAGTTCCAAACTCGGTAAATGCTCAATGATTGGGGGCTCTGACACTTCTGCAAGAGATCAGGAATCATGTCACGTCGGTATCTCTCGCGATTATGCGATGACCGTTGGACCTGAGCCGGCTCCCCACTCGGAACATCAATCAAGAAATGTGACGGCTCGTTGGTCCGACATATTCGATAAGTCCCTGATCGTTTGGTCTGAAGATCGATACCTTTGCTGACCTTGGATTGTGGGGTTATCTATGGTATCACAGCCAGGGTTAGGGTTTACCAAAGGCAGCGTTGATGAACATGATGGCAGGCGATGCAGATAACAGAAGGATACTCAGGTTGATGACGGTTCCGCAGTTCTTGTGAAGGCCCGGTCCACTGTTAGCTGTGCCCCGACTTCTATGGGGTTCTGCTCAGCTACTCCTGTTGCTCACCCGAAATATTATAGATGAGAGCTTTAGAAGAGCGATCACTTGTTTAGTTTGGCATGAGCTAGAAGAGCTTTGTTTTTCGAGCCTCATCCACCGTGCCGACATATTGACGGCTACCATGTGACATTTATCTCTTGCTTTCAACCAATCGATCATAAAGGCTCTTCTGGGGTTGAGACGGGTACAATCAGCAGCCACCTGCGAGCATCACTTCGAGGAGAACAATCGCCAACCCAGACCGAAAAAAAGAACGAGTTTGAGGGAAAGTGGGGAAAATAGCCTAGGGTGGGCGCTCACGTGTTGCCCGCATTCAGCTTGACTGTTTATGCTCCAGAAGATTTATCGTCATCTTTCGTTGACCTCAGGGCGCCACCAGGGACAATGCCAGGCTCCACATCGATGAGGAAGGAACATAGAAAGAAAAATAGAGAGGAAGTATCAAGGCTTTTGGCACAATATTTATTCTTTGCTGCCATCCTTCGATGTCAGGGACCAAACCTCAATTTTGCTAGAAAATCTGTAAAACATAGTCCGATCTCCCGAACAGAATATTCCTTGGCACGGGAGTGCCTAGCACCGGCGCTGAAACAATTTGGACTGAGATTTAGTGAAAAATTTGTGACCAGGGCGTCGATCTCTGAAAGAACTCGAACTCAATGGAAATTCAAAGAACTTTTCTCGAAAAATTACGTGCTCTCATGCTGACGGACCATTGTAAGTGTGAGACTGCAAGTGTTGACTGGAAAAGCCTTTAACGCGCTAGGGCTCATAGTGCACCCGCTCTTTTGCCGAACGATTGTTATAAATAATAGTGCTCAAGGGCTCAAAGCAAACTCTGGGGACAAATTTATAGCAGAATCCACCCTCACTGGTATGAAATGTTGACTTGCGTCAAGTTCTGGCTCAGCAGCCGTCCTAAGCACATTGAAACCATCGCCGGGAGGATCAACTCAGGCCGAGAGAGGTATTTTCTGCACGCAGTAATTGTGCTCAGGTCTGGTAACTAGAAGGCTATCTTCCGGGCTAGCTGGCCCGGCCTTGGCGTGAACTTGTTCTAGCGGCTTTGTTATATGGTCTACATCTACATCAATCTAGCCAGTGGACAGCACATCGTTCTAAAAAGGCTTTCCACATATGTTTCAGAAATCTTAAGATTCTGGCCTGATCTCTTCTTCGAGGTTTTCTTTTTTGCGAGTTATTTTTAGTTGGTTAACCAAGTTAATTCAATCGATTATCGACGACATGGCTCTTCCCTGTATCACTCACTATCTGATTGATTGATTAATTCAATATAAGTGCAAAATAAATGAACAGACTTCCAAATGGGGGCAGTCAAGGGTGATCATGTCAGCAGAGTGTGTAAACAAGGATTATAGCTGTAACAGCGTAAATAACTACAACTTGGCGAAACAGTGGCGGTGATTTTTTCCAAGGCAATCTTTCGACTTTTAGGTGCTAGAATCTTCCTGAGCGTTTTCTGTTCGGTGAGCGCCTTACCCACAAACTACCACTTTTGGGATGCGTTTTGATTTCAGGCCAAGATTTCCTAGATTTACTGCTATTGTGTTGGTTTGCGGATGTAAGGGTATTGTTACGATTGATACTGCTTCCCAGGGTGAATAACGGTCGAGGAATTTCTCGATCATGGCTCCATACTGTGCCAGAGTAGTGCCGAGAGTGAACGTACGCGCGGAGAGCACCGAGCTCGAGCATGGCGAGTGTGAATGTCCCCGTGGGAGAACGAAATTGATCAGACGAAAATCATCGATGTGCCGTTGAGGCATCCTCAAGCTGTATTCACCCTGCTGCTCAACCGTCCCACGGATTTGGGACAAATCCTGGCTCGTTTAGGCCAGCGAAAACGTCCACTCTGCTGTGGTCGGCTAATTCTTACCAGACTTACTTAGAAAGGTAAAAACACTCAATTTTACAACGAGAAGATTTTGAATGGAAGTAGAATGCATGGCCCATCTATATAAGGAAGCGATCACCGCCGAATGCTTATCATTAGTCCTTTGTTGGTTTGCAAGTGATAACCATCGATGATCAATGTGTAAAGGCGCGATAAGCGCTCGAACTCAGCGAAACTGCACTCGTGATCCTAATCAATCTTAGTCGTTCGCTGTAATTCATTGTCAGCTCCATGAAGGTGCAGGAAATTGGTATTCACAGCCATTATTTACGACGCGACCCGGACGAACCTGCTGCTTGAGCCGCAAGCAGGGCACGCCTGGAAGGGCATGATATGGATCAGGGTCAGTTCCTTGAATCGAATAGAAGTGGGACCTAAAACACGACTATTGCTGCGGACGGTCCATTCGGGACACCCAATTGTCCTCCCGTCCGTAACTTCGTCGAATTTGGTCCCACCTGGCGTACTCTCGGCCAACCTGGGCGCTCAGTGGGTGGTAGAAGGGCATGTGCGACCATTTGACCAGCAAATTTTATAAAAAGTATCAAAAATCCTCCAATTCCTCCGAATCTCGCCGAAAACTTTCTAACTTTTTGAGAGATTTCTCTTTATACCTCCCGAAAACGAGAAAAAGGGTAAAAATGTGACCCTCGTCGTTATTCCTGGTTAGATGAACGGCCAGCTCGTGCCCGAAAATTTAGTTCACGGGGTTATAGAGGGATAATCTGACGCGTCGGCTCTTTTACAATTCACGTCATCAATTTTCGCTTTCGTCGAGCGAAACTATTGCGTGACATTAAAGACCACATTTCTCATTCGATGGCATTCGCATTTTGAAGCCATGAGACCCTTCTGCCATGTTTTTTTCCCTACCCGCCCTTTCCCTTAATTCCACACAGCTGACAAGTGAGATTATCCCTCGATAATGCCACAAACTGACCTTTTGGGCAATTTCCAGCGCTACCAGTTTTAAAGCATGCGTAGAATTGTCCTGCTTCTAAAAAAGGATCCACCGAAGGCATAGACGTTCATCGAGAGCGCAGAACTTCTAAGAGCAATCTCTCATTTTTATGGTGCAGAGATGAGCATGATGTTACGGGGTATGGTCCCCAAGAGTCTCTCGCTCGTGAGCAAGAAGCTCGATCAGCGCATCATTCGTCCTCCAATTCAGATGCACCGAAGCCTTGGCTCAAAGTACCTGCCTGACATTCCTGACTTTCCATGAGCTTACAGTGCGAGTAAACCACCAAATCCCCAAAAATCTGTCTCTAAGTCACAGGGAGGGGATTGGTGCTTCAAAAGTGAACGTAGAGGTGCGAGATAGGCCGTAGGTGTGAAAAAAGGACAATGAGTAGTCAGAACTTCTGAAATTGATGGCCAATCCATTTTCTGGGGGAAGGTGTGGGCCAAGAGGGAGCAGGCATACCGATCTGTGCATATTGGGCGAAAGCGTAAGCGTTTGAAAGCTTAATCGGCCATGTACTACTGTCAAACCGCGAGAATATCCCAGATCCTATCGTTATAGGTAGCTCTAATTCCACCGGAACGACTGTTTCGCCTTAGTCATCGCGAGATATGCCTCTAAAGTCACAACTCAGGCAAAAGCAGTGTGAACGTTTCTATTCGGTGTTTACGATAGGCCTTGGATAGAAATCCCAGATGCGACACTCCCATGCAGGGAGATCACACGACAAGAACGTTGGGGCCTTGCAAAGTAAGCTGCAGTAGCTGCAAATTTTCTTCTTCTATCAGACTGTTGTCTGACACCCTCCTCTCTGTCTCGCTCTCTCGTCTCAACTCTCCTCTCAGCGCTTGGTCTCTCATTGCCTTAGCACAGCTGATCACGAAGGTGAGTAGGCTCTCAACTAAACCTCAAGAACGAATTCCTACCCGTTCTTCTTAACTGTCGTCCACATCGCACCAATAGGTTCGAGTTCGTGTGCAAGGACCGCACCAAATTAATCCTGGGGCATGCGTTGAGCTTCTGACCTCCTCTATTCATCGCGAAGCCCAATCACGCATCCTAGTGTCTACGATTCGGAATGGAAATTGAATAAGCGTATCGCATCCCAGAAAAACTGACACTTGTTGAAAAAAACTCTCATTATCCCTAACTACAAGTACTATTTCAACCCAACAGCACATAGGTGTCACATAAAAGCATCAAATAGAAGGCATTGACATTTCCTGTGACGTCTACCACCTCCGACCAGCACTGAGCGATTGCAAACGACGTTGGAAGTCAAATGGTAAAAACGACACTTTCTCTAACGCCTCAACAACCTAGGCGAACACGTTCGATTTCCTGAGTCCAAGAAATCATATGGGCGAATTGCCGAACTAAAAACCTCGGAAAATTCACGTAGGTGAGGCGTTTATTCACTTCCGGTTTCCGGATCGCGCCGTATTCAGGGTTAGATGACCACCGGGGCATGCAAAATTCGAAATTTTTCGGAACTCTGCATTATTTCTCCTGAAAATTTAGGAATTCCGAATGAGGCAATAGGCGTTATGATAGTCATGTTAGGGAGCAGTCCCACCGAATACCCAAAAACTGGGACGATTGCCAGAGAGGACTTCGGTAAATTCTTTCCTTTAGGAGTCATTTACCCTGTAAGTTGCAAAGAATCTACCATAGGGCATGCTCTACTTGTGTATTGATTTATTATATTCTGCCCAAGAATTGAAAATGATCAAATTTGACTCCAGGGAGCCCAGAGGATTGATTTTGCTTCTAAACAATCAAATTAAAATCTTATACCATCCCAAAACTCGACTCTAGACTCAGTGAAACTCACGCTGCCCCCTCTCCTTGCATGTCACTTTTGTCTTTCACAGTAATGAAAACGGCTCTTCTGCCCTCCGGAACTTAGTTTATTGGCTAACCCGCACTCAAACCGTACTACGATTGCCATGGAAATAGAACTCGTGGCGCACTTCAAAAAGGGATGGAACTTCATACTTTTATGCTTTGATTCAGTTGGTTTCACTTGAGTTAAGGAGAGTGAGGAAAATAGAAGCGTTTCCACGAGCTCATCAATAGCTCATGGTGAGTTGAGGCACAAGGAAGCCTCACCCGCGACTCGAACTCTGACCGCTTATTTCAGGACTGGAATTCCAAGCATTACACCATCGGGTAAATGATCCGGACAGACTTGGTTTTCAGTGGCCTTTGTCATGGTACCAATGATTGTTCAGCAACGGCACTACTTTGACTTTAGAACATATCTTGCGCTTCAATTGTCCCCAGAGAGCCCTCATGATGAATGGTAACGTTATCGGGTTTTGCTGAAATGTGCTCTCGAATATTATGGAACGGGGAGGCGCTCAAATGTCCCGAATGGGTTAGGCCATCGAGGCCATCAAAGTATGCTCTGGTCAAAGGCTAGAGTTATTCGTAATCCCGGGCTCAATGTCCGACTAAGGTTTACAACAAGTGAATCAAAGGTGAGCTGCTCGAGCTCGGACTCTAAAGACTTGGAACGTCCCGGTAGACGACCCCTACTTACTCGGAGACGAAGATCGCTCGCCCTCAATCCTTTCTAGGTTTCCGTCCTCCAGATAGCCCACTGTAGGAATATTTTCTGCTTGTATTGCTTTCGCTATAACGAAACTGCTAATTTTGACACTGCCGCTGTCGATATGTCACTTACTCACGGAGATTATCGCGTTGTAATATCTCAGGTGTGAATGCTTCACCATTCTGTCAAATTTCGTGATGGTCAATAATCACATGTGGTTGACTGAAATACCTCATTGCGCTGCTGAATGTTTTCATTACCAGGGAGAACTCGGATGATTGAAGCGGCAAACGTTACGGAGGGTTGAACATTGAGCGCTGGAAACTTGGTATTAATTTATCCTATAGGGATCGAATTAGGGCTATTCCGTTCTGACATTTTAGGTTTGGATCATTGCTCTATTTGCCCTTCTTCATGGCTGACGTTTCAAGATTCAACAATTCAGCTGAAATAAATCTATTCTATCGAGCAGAGCCGCTGAATTATCCAACAGTGTCTTAGGTTAGGGAAGGGAACCTGGTCCATGGGCGCCTAGCCGCGGAACCTCTGGATCTTCTAACTGCCTAATCGCTTGATCGCGAAATTCCAGAATCTCCAAGTTCTCAAGGTATACACTCCTTCCAATAGAAACTCCCAAAACTTGAGCTGTGGAGACTGCTCTAGTATTTCTCTCAATTAAGAGGGTTTCTACCGGGCGAACCCGGAAGGGTAGACTCTTGGCTGGTTGCAGCTGCAAAATTTGATCTCTTTGAACCTTTCAAGCGGTCAACGTTACACCATCTCCGCCTCATGTCCGTGTATTATCGCGAGGAAAGAAAAACAGAAAGGCGCCAGGGTCGACAAGAAAATGGCCTCTTCAGCTGGCATAATATTCTTTTTCGGAATTATACGAGGGTGCCTTTGAGGCTGTCGAGAAAGGGATCACGAGGAGGTATCACTTTTTGGTACGAGTCAATACCTGGGTAACCTGGGCCTTGTCGTGCAGACTTTTGCCCACTCATTCATTGGTGTGGTTCTTGGTAGCACTCTTGATATGTACCCTCTCCAAGGGTAACCTCGATTAGGAGTTGTTTTTGGTGCTGTCATGGCTCCAGCACGAGGAAGCTTTTTCATTCCTTCCTTCTCAACAGCTGGCTGATGTGTTCCACCGGAGGGAATCAGCTCCGTTAGGGAATATTCCTGTCTGAGAACTCGAAATTTTCAAAAAAAAACCCCAGTGATGAAGGGTAGGGTAAGGTAGGTGAAGCGACCATGGGTATCCTTACATAGAAGTAGGTTTGTCACAGTGATCGCTCATTGAATCTACAGTTGACCATGCCTGCCCTTCCACGCCATTCCCATCTATTAATTGCCCGGAGCGCTTGCATATATGGGGCATTGCAATGAGAGGGACCTTTTTTCTATTCATTATTTAATTTTCTATGCAGACCAAATAGGAGATAGTGCATCTCATTAATTTCCTAGGGAAATCTGAGCCTTCAGTCAGCCATTTCTCAGCTTCTATGCATAGACAAGTGGACGCTGCACTTTACGTTAAGTGGTAAAATTCATAGAAGGAATAGAATAGGGCGGAAATCAAAGAAGCACAGGTGTGGAATTTCAGATTGAAAGCTTGAAACGAAATTGAATCCATTGAAATCTGATTTTAAGCACTCGAAACATTTTCCCAAGACCAGCCCTGGCGTTGGTTCAATTACAACATTTTACAGCCCATTTTCATGGAGGTCTCGAAATCCCCACTTCCGCCATCTGCTTCAGGGGTCCCTAAATACAAGCTCCTCTCAAAATCGCAAGGCCGTAATCGTTGGACTTTGATCGATGGAGAATTGACGCTGCACTTACGTCTTACCCATCGAGGTTTCGAAAATTTGTGAGCTTTTGCACCGGAACATCCCCCGACGTGAGTGATTTCCCCCTTAATGAGGCCAGTTGGATCGCCTATACGGGCAGACGTTGAGCTAGACGAAATGAAGGTCCTACTACAAAGTCATTTCGATATGATTGGAAAACATGCTGGCAGAAAAGACCCTACTGCTTAACGTGGATGGATTTTTTGAGATTTCTGGAGGTCAATTGCGATATCGAAGGCACTTGAACAATCGTTCGAAACCGCAGCAAAACCCACCACAAAAAATAACAATCAAGCAAGCACCTGGGGATTTCCAGTGGCTATTTCACCAGCTAAATATGTATACAGGGTGGCCAGAAATTACGGTAACAAGAACGCAAAAAGAACATCTCAATCCCCTCAAAGCCTGATAAGTGTACCTGGCCAAAGGTACCTTGGAGAGAAACTTCTAGGCACACCAGCAAGCTAGATCGACTGCACACAAAGCAAATATTGTACAATATCGGTGCACCATAACTTTCCGAAATTCACGACATTGAAGGAGTGTCAACCCTATTCCCTCATTTCAAAGCAAGTGGGCTATTTTACACGGAGTCTACTGAAGACGGTGGGCTGCAGCAAGTATCACTAAAGCATCGATGAACAAAAGAAATCCTAGGACAAGCTTGATGTCACCCTACCTACACAACCGGCACGATGCATTCCCGAGATGACTTCACTCAGGTATAAATGCAGACAGCGCCCAGTCGGAGAAGTGGTGTTGTACTTTGTTTAGTAACTTCCCATGAATATATTGTTGTTGTCCACATGTGCCTCCCTGGCCCTGTTCCTTTCCCATGATTACTTTATCTTGTTACCGTAATTTCTAGCCACCCTGTATAAACAACGATCAGGTTTTTTAGTCTAATTTTTTTGGAATGTAACTATCCAGATGCCCATTTTCTGCTATAATACAATTGGTAGTAACTCTCCAATCCCTTAGGTAATTTAAACCCCAATGCTATCGAATCCTTGCTGTAATTGTACTTATATCTAGCTCAATAGCTAGTGGCGATTTAACGATTAATGGCCTTTTCATTGTTTAGCTCCAAGGAGCTCATGCTTCGATGAGCATTCGTATTTTTGGTGAAGTAGTGGGGGCGTTCATTTACGGAGCATACTAGAATAGAGGGAGTCGATGAAGCGTCGACAAATAGAGCAATCATTTCTTCCCTTTGACCATTGCCGATGTGTAAGCACGCTGCTGATCACCCCCGGGGGCAATTATTCCTAGGAGAAATGTGGCGAACACATGAACATCATGACTGGCCCAGTCCACAGAGGTTTTCTCCTTCTAAAATGCTGAAAACTGAGAAAGGTTACAAGGGCTCAGCAGCGATCAGCTGAGAAGCACTGACCA
>KZ345303.1:136982-148828 GCA_002352805.1 Teladorsagia circumcincta
TAAGTGCATGGCAAGTGTTTGGGGGGGGGGTCGCACCGGGACCTCCTTAAAGGGGGGGGGGGCGTAAAATTTTCGAAATTGGTCCAACGTGACGGTTGACCCTGGTCGCAGCGTGTATTGTGTGATGTGGGCGTACTATGGTACATTCAATTAAACTTGACGCAAAATCGCTACAGTATGCGCTGCGACTCGTCCGTTGACCCGTCTAATTCTCTGCCATCCCGCCGCGCGACGAGCCCCCTGTCGGGTACCCCATCAAAACTAATGAACAAAAGATTCTAAAAGTGTCCAAAAATGTTTCTTAGCAGGCCATAAGAATTCTCCTCATGAGAATGTTTAAGTCCACAAGAATCGATCAATATTGATCTTATATATGGTCATAAAATATCATTTTCAGTTCAACGAGTTCAACTACTTCAACGATGTGGTCTAGACGATCGCCGAACAAGTAGCTGGGTCCGACTCCAGCAATAGAACGATTGAGCTGTTTTCACTTTCTACTATCGCCTAACATTAGTGCATTATTTACAGTATATTTCTCTTTATGTTCGTTAGTAGTACCGCCATAGCAAAACGATATAGCTTTTTTCGATATAAAATACAAATGCATTTTGTATTCCGTGGCTGGCATGTTGCAGTTACGGACTTGGCAACCCAGGGCAGCGTAAGATTGCATCAAAGGCATCAAAGCGCACATAAGATTTCGATTTTTTTTCAAGGCCTAGCCCGTGTATTGCTGAGTCTGCAATTGCGACATGCTCAGCCGCGGGAAACAAAATGTTCCCACTAGCGTCTAGTCATCTCCTAGTCTTACCTCATCGGTGATCACTCCGGTCATGACTACAATTTCCGGTATCTCCTTACCTTGGCGCCTTTGAAACGGGTGATAAAGTTCACGTGCTAATTATTGTTCAAATTCAATAAAACCGCTTATTAAGTAATTCGTTAGCAGTGACAGTGAAGAATGGATCAAAGATAAATGAATTATTAGAAGGGTACATTCCAGCACCTTTAGAAAACTGAAGCTCCTTTTGAAGCTCGATGTTCGAACCATTCCGAAAAAGTGGATCACAGCTCCCTTTATTGTCTATGAGGAGACCGTCGTTAGCCAACACGCGCGCACTACTTGGATCACTTTCCAGAAGCACTTTTTCTCTTCTCTTATTTTCTTTTGTTGACCTGGCCATACAGTACCTATTTGAGCGCTAAAACGTAGCATTGCCACAATGGTTAAAGCAATCGTCCCAGCAGGTGAGCGTGGGTGGAATCTTCTGCAATCCCCTCGGCCGATTCCAAACAAGGCCCCTTCGAAGCTGTTTAGCTCCTAGTCAAAAAGCGTGTTTTAACAAAAAAAAACTCACCCTGAAAAACACCTAGGAAAGGAGCTGAACAGCTTCGAGGTGTGCGTGGCCGGAACCGGCCGAGGAAGTTGCATCCGGTCCCGACCACGCCTACCCTGCTGGGACTGTTGCTTTGAGCCATCTAGCCACTGCTCGCAATCATCCAACTTCACCTCCGAGGACATGCAAAATCAGCAGCGTCTTAGTGTGCACCGCAGTGTCATCTACAGTTCCAGTAAATGCTACAGGGAATTAAGAACTGAAGACGATCGATCCGAAAGAGGAAGGCGTGCTTCGGTGATTATCACGAGTAATGTAAGGAAGGTACGTAAGAGAATTGGAAGGGGGCCGGCACGGTTAGTTCACCGATTGTCGCGAGGAATGGTCATAAAGGAGCTCACGATGAAAAAATCATACGCAAGCAGGAACTGAAGGCATACAAGAAAATAAGTGTAAAAAACTCACTGACGCGCAGAAAGTAAAGAGGAGGGAGCGATCAAAGAAGCTGCTCAGAAGATTTGCAGATGGGCGACCTTCGAGAATTCTCTTCACGGATGAGAAACTGTTCACGGTGGAGTAAGTTGTCAACAAGCAGGACGATCATGTCTACGCTGTTTTGAATCCGTGAATACTACGCGATCTGAGCCGCTCTTCTCACCCTGCTTCTGTCATGGTTTTCGCTGAAATAACGGCTGACAGCAAGACACAGCATGGTTCGTTTCTGATGAGGTTAAAGTGAGTAGCCAAAATTATCTAGACCTGTTGGAGGACAAACTCTTACCCTGGGCTAATTATCACTTTGAAACCTTTCTTGGATTACAGCAGGACGGAGCCCTGACGACGATGGTGGAACAGTGACGCAGGGCTGACTTTCCAGACGTAATCAATTTCGACGAGTGGCCGGAGTCGGAGAGAAAAGCTGCTTTCCGGACCTGAATCCATTGGACAACAGTGTGTGGTCCATTTTGGAAGCCAAGGCTCGCTCGAAACCCCATCGTTCTGAGGATTCGTTGAAGGAGGCTTTCTGAAGATGTGGGACCAGCTCGACGAGCTATACTTGCGTGCCATCGATGCTTTGCCCTAGAGTCTCAAAGCTTGCGTTCGTACCTAGGAGAAATTTCGAGATCCATTGAATGTTTTTAAAGGCAGAATTTACTATGAAAACTCAATCAATTCCAAATTACTGTAGGGATGGTAAGTAGTACCAGAAAGGAAGCGAAACCAGGAAAAACGGCTCAGAACCCGAGAAATGGGACCCCTTCTTTCGCCTTGATCTCGGCATTGATGAGACTCCCATCGCTGTGCCCTCTTCAACATAACGCTCTCTCCGCTATCCAATCAATCGCCGAGTATAGACCTGTGGGGAGTGATTAGACAGACGGTGGGCGGAGACAGGCGGACCCGCTAAGATTGAGCCCTTCTAGCGCTCCGAGATCAAATCTGCCGCTGCCGGTTGCGTGTCTGTCCGCACCCTCAGGATGTTCGCCGGTCTCCCCACTAGCAATTTCTCCCTGACTCGACCTTCGTCCTTTGCGTGGAGTCCTCCTTTAAGTCGGAAGTGAACAATAAACGTTGTTATTTTCAAGTTTGTCAATTGTAAACTCTTCGTTCAAGGCGGTTTAAATATCTTGTCGCTAGAATTTGAGCGCATCCTGTCCAATATGCTAAAGTGTCCCAAGCTGTTCAGAAGCTGAGCAGCTCCAGAGGAGATAATATGGGTCATCAGCGGATGAGGATGCGGCGGGCGGTCATGAAGTGCGGCGGATGGCTTCCTAACAAGGACGACTTCGGACCTGCTTACTAGCAGCTCCCCTCTTTTGGCAAACATGAAGAATGCTGTAAAACTAACAAACCATATATGCTCTCTTCGTGATCACAAGGAGAGCAAGGAGGAAGGCGCTATCGAAAGATATGGGGACATTGTCAGTGTATACAAAGCCTAGTGAAACTAATTTTCATTTCCTCGAAGCTTCTGCCCCTTGCAAGGCTTGACCCTAAATGGATGTGATGTAGTGGCGAGTTCTAGGTGGAAGTGGTGTAGTGGCGAGAGAGCCTGCCTACTACGTGCAAAGTCCGCAAATCAGATATACGATCGAGTTCCATGCAAGCTAATCAACCCCCCTCCATCTGGGTTTGGTTAGTAAGTATGGCGCTTGTGTGGGATATTAAAACATTTACTTGTACTTTGGCTGGTGCTCATTTGCTGTTGTGTAGGCCAAATCGCATTCAAAATGTAGTTACGACTCTGAATAAAAATTCGATTGCATAGCACATAATAAAAAGGGACTGATCAATACCAAACCTTTATTATTTGTCTTTGACACAATTCATTCGGAATGAGAGGAGGCAAGCCATTTATAAATAGTCTTTCACTCACTTGGACGAGCCATTTTAAAACCGGTAGTAGGAATATTTGAGCTTTGTCATTACAAGCTGTTTCACACAAGGGCAAACGAACGCAAAAACAGCGAAAGGCAAGAATGATCCGCTTGCAAAAATCACAAGTGGGACCCCCTCAGGGGGAATTTCTCTACAGATGTTTGTTCCTGCTTAGAATAATTTTCATCTGCAACGATGAAAACGCCAACATCACAACAGCTCATTCAGCCTTTTCAAGTTGGTTTGGAACCTGATAAATGTGAATGGCTATGTAAATCGGAGGAACGACAACAACGCGCTTCATCGTGGGAATCATGATTTCCATTCATCAATCGCATAGTTCTTCGTCATCTGAGGCGACCAGCTACTTGCGTTAATGACTTTCCAACGAGATGACGCCCCCCTCCCCCTGGGTCGACGGGCTACATGAACTCCGTCCCTCAAAGTGCCTCATCCATGCTCTCGTCTGCGCTCTCTCGCTTTATCAGCGACTGGTGACCACTGTGATCACACACGTTCAAACTTTTGCCTTACTTTAGTTGGCTTACCCACCTCGGAGTCTCTCCCTCCTACAAGGCCTACATAGTCCCAGGAGGCTAACCTTCCTTCCGGGGTTTGGAGCCGAGCCAGGTGCCGTTCTGTACTCCGTCATTCGTGGCAAGATCACAGAAGAAACTCCAGGTAGTCTGTAACCCCTCCCCACCTCCCTGCCACTCCCTCCAGGACCAACCGTCCGTTCGCACTATTCGAACGAGAGGTCGCATTTACAATTTTGAGAAGAGATGGAGGTCACATTTATGGTCTAGTAAAGATAGCCGTGGATAGCCATGTTCGGGAAATGTGTGAATGGGGGGGGGTGTATTTGTAGAAGTTGAAGGGTGATGTAGGGTGGTGGAGTGGGAGAGGTGGATCGTTTTTGATGAGTTTTTCGACGATTTTGGCGAAAGCCTCATGACAGAAGGTAAGCTACCACTTTTCTCGGGGGAGGGAGTAGGGAAATTGTTGTTGAGGGAGCCTTTGAAGGCTGCTGGTTGTCGGAGGTCGTATCGAGACTCCTTCAAAGGGTAAATGGACGGGGCCGCAAAGTCTTTGAGAAAGTGCGAACGTTACGGTTGACCATGCCTCCTCCCACAATTTCTCATTTTTCCACGAACGGTGCTGTCGCTGTGAACTAAAATGCGAATAAAGCGAAGTTTTGAATAGATTTTTTTCATGGCACAAAAGTATTGAACACGATATAATATGCGGCGTAATAAGAAAATACAGAGAAACTAAAAGAACACAATTGTTGGTTGTTTGAAGAACAGAGCCTTCAAAAAGAAGTACTGACCGATACCATGGGCCTTATGCTGAATCTACAGGGCCTTGAGGAGGATTAAATTTGTCTCAAGTAAGTTGTTTCCTCCAGCGTTTTTTATTGCTGTCAAACATAATTTTAAAAAAGCCTCTCCCTTGGGAAGTCGTAGTTGAAAAATAATTCTCGAGAGATTTCTTCTCTCTTTCCCCCCTCCTTCATGCGAGATCCAACATATGGCCCCATAAGTAAAGCAGAAAAGAAAACAAGTGGAATCAGATAAAATAAAAAGAGGAAAAGAAGACGTTATTGGCTTATGATGAAGGACTGGGAATGCATATGTATTAGGCGAGATTCTCTCTGGAATGAATATTGTTGATGTCTATGTCTCTCGCAAATCTTCCTTCCCTCGTCTCTTCGACGTCTGCCTCTTGTCCGAATGCCCAGTGTCTCCTCGCCACAAGATACTCCAATGCCGTAGAGCAATATGTGGAAGGAAAGCATTACTGCAGGTGTTTTCACCTTCTTATTGACAACTTCCTGCTTTTCTAGACCATTTACTGGTACATGTTCAAACAGCATCACCCATATCATGCTATTATGACTGCGACTCAAATCAAGTCCATCACGACAAAGGGAACTTGAGCGATCTACTTGGCCTCAGGACGAAGTCGCTCCTCGATCGTCCTCGAGCGAGCTAACGACTTTCCGTCCAGTTATTTCATCCGGTTGCCCGCAAGCTTCGAATGATTCATGGCACAAGCATCCAATTACTGTGCGTGTTGGGCAGAATCTACCAATACAGTCGCAGCAAGAGGGTATTGTATTATGGATCCTACGGATGCTCCTACTGTGCTTTCTACAAATGAAAGCAGAATACATTTATAAAACAATGGAAGTTGCTATGTAGGACTAGCACTCAGGGACACAAGGGGCATTTCGGGTAGTTGTCCGGGCCTAACGTAGCGCTTAAGCGTGAAATCAATCTCTATGGTGGTAATTCACGCCTCAAAGAAGGATAAAGCATTGGCCGTTGATCAATCCCTTTTGAGATGCGGCACGCCTTCTACTTCCATTTGTAAATTCTTATTGGCAATTTGAATGCGATGCGGCCTTCACAATGACTTGCGGAAGCCAGCCGATGTACAGGTCAGTGTTTTTATCCTCCCAGACAAGTCTGGTACCAATTAACCGATCCCAGAGGGATGGAAGGCTTGGTTGGTTCGGACGACGCACGACTCAAGATTTGATCCACTGACCGCGCGCGTTGTAAGCGTGCCACTTGCCATGACACCGCTGCCACCCTATAATCCTTAAATTCACGCCTTATAAAAATAAATTACCACAGAGTGAATCTAAAGAACCCGACTTTTGATAGGATGTTTTCTTTTGTTCCGATTTTCAAGGCGTTCTCACAAAATGCCCACAAATAATGACTTACCGACAGGTAAAATAATATACGCAAAAAGAGAAAGGTGTGTTCGCGGAAGAAGGTATTTTTCACGAAATGGCCCTTAACCCAGTACTCAAACGTGGCAGACGCGAAATAGACTGGATACGGTTTCCTCCGAAGCAGAGATCATCCGCGCAACGCCAATTGCGACGCTGCATTCGTCGCGTGGTGTACCTCCTGACCGATGTGCGTAACCATAAATGCTTTAGAAAACGCGAAGAAGAAAAACAGAAAGAAAGAATGAATAAGGACTGGTTCTCCATTGAGAGCTGTTCTAGGAGCTTAGCTTGGATACTAGAAGTTAAAAGACAAAGGCACATCTCACGATTAGGTCACTGATGAAGCCAAACCCAAAAAGAAGAGTCGTCCATAGCACACAGCATGCAGCGAATTCGTAGCTTGAAATAACAGGGCAGAGATGCTGAAGCTTAAAGCAGATGCTGAAGCTTAAAGCAACTGTCCCAGCAGGGTGGGCGTGGTCGGAATCGGCTGCAGTCCCCTCGACCGATTCTGACCACGCCTACTCCGAAGCCGTCCAAACCCTAGTCGAGAAGTGTGACTGAACAAAAAAAAACAAAATTACCCTGACAGCCGCTAAGAAGGGAGCTGAACAGCTTCGAAGTGGGCGTGGTCAGAATCGGCCGAGGGGATTGCAGCCGATTCCGACCACGCCCACCCTGCCGGGAGTGTTGCTTTAAGGATGCGCACGGACTCCACCCACTACCCGGGGCAAAAAAGCTTTGCGTCGGTGTCTCCGATGGCTTTGTCTCCTCTTTCTCTACACTATCGGTCCAATTTTCACATCCACTTTCATTTCCCAGCAAGAGAAGCATACAAACTCCATGATGGAGTGTGCCTTTCAAAAGTATGCTTTTATTGCTTAGACATCACTAGGTCTTTGTAAATGTATTAGAATTTTAGAACTTAAAAATTTTTTCCAAGACTTGGAACAGGTCAGGGTTCTTCGCATTTTTCTGCTACTCGTTGATCTCTCGAGGGCTGACAAAGCCAGCCGTAGCCGACGTAGATACTGCGGTCCGTACAGCCACTGTGAGATGTGGATTGATTTACGTAAACAGGGAATCAGTTCCCAATGCCATATTACAGGTAGTTCAACAGCCAAAACTGAGGCCTAGAAGCATTAATGTGTAGAACGCACAAAATCGAGGGCGCTGAAACTTCCGCAATGTAGGGGAACAGCGACCTCCATGGGACTGAGCCTTCATGGAAACAACGTCGATTGTTCAACTAGGACAATCGATTACCGTCACATATTGATCTTTCCCTTCATGTCGGAATGTGGTTAATGCAAATTCTTCTATTTTATAAACCGCTAACTTGGTGTGTCGGTTTGTATGTCTGTATGTATGTATGTATGTATGTATGTATGTCTGTCTGTCCGTCCGCAAAATGAAGTGTGTGATAAGAAGCTCATGGTAAACAGACCGCTAGCACAATCGGGTAGTTCGCAGTACTTTAGCTATGAATGTTTTGCAATGGCGTGATTGTGGTATCACCCCAACGGCTATATAAACACCTACTGGACAGATTCTCATTCATTCCACATGGAGCTGCCGTAGCAGCTGAAGGGTAGTGAAGGGGAGGAGGGGAGGAGAATGGGGAGGGGAGAAGGCAACCAATTCCTAATACTTCCAAGTACAACTAAGTATTGGAGTCCCGTTTCAACGTTTCATGGCATGATGATGCTCTTTACTATATGAAACTCCTATTCTGTTTATTCGCTTCTTTTCTACGAGATTTTGCTGTCATTAAAGGCAGCGTAGGGGGTTGCGCAAGAAAGGGAGGTCCCGACGTTTGACGGGGAACTAATCTGGTAAATGAAAAAAATGAATAAATGAATAAACACGAATTATTGAAATCAATGTACCTATCACCTACTAAATGCCTACAACTCTATAACGTTCAACAGACAAAAGAATCAAAGAACTCATCTATATGGATTATAGGCCACATATTGTTAGCTAGATCGAATACTCAGATAATTAGACACCTCCGGAGATCCCAGAGCCTTACCTTCGCTCTAGGTACTATAAACGAATAGGCCATCCGTCATAGCTCTGAGAATCGATACATTAGAAGGGGAACGACAGAGGCTCCGCCTCCACTGATATTCATGCTCCATCTGCGTCTCTTGTCCCTACCTTCTCTCGCATCTTCGTTGTCTAAGTCTCGCGTCGGGACATGCACTCTTCACTGCATTCTTGAAATGCCCAAAATAAACCATTAAAAAACGCTTATTCAAAGCATTTTCCACCGTTCCTTTTGTGTCTTCCTTCACATTACCTCTATTTCTTCCTATTGAAACCCCTCACCCTCATCCAGTCGAAATGGAACAACCATTCAAGACCCGAGCCGTGTTCTGGTTTGTCTCACGGATAAGAAAACTGGATTTCAATTACTCCCCCTTACAAACAGTGTTCCTTCGGGGGTGTCTCGATCAAACTGCGCTCCGATAACGGACCAAAAGGATTTGTGACGTTCAAGGCCAACGTCTGGGAAGGGCGGTGACTGGCCTCAGGTGCAAAACGTATGATTAACCCGAACGCTGAGTCATGCCCTGATAATCTCGACGTCACTTCCGGTGTTGAAATCAGCGGGTTCTGCGGTCGGAGGGTGAGTACTGCTGGCGTTAAGCCGGCTGGGCCGAGCGCCGGGTGACCCACGGGCGGAGGCAGGGACGGGAATCTGCGTCTCCGCACTTCGCGTGCTCTTCATTGGCAACTGTCTGCGTCGCGGTCGGCGTCGCGTCCTTTGAACCAGCCCGTCGCCACGAGACGGCGGTTGCGCTTGGAACTTCTCCGATTCCTCCTTTTTATTCTTTGTCTCTATTCTTTTCTCATTTCTTCGTATCATCGAGGAGCATCCGGTCCCATAGTGTAACGTTATCTAATTATATTCTTCTATAGAGCCAACAGATGATCAGTAGTTTCGTTGTTGTTCAGTTTACATGCATTCATTTGGTTTGTGTAGCGATTATTTTCATTTCACAATGACTCATTGGGATGTTTATTGCTTGGACTTCACCCTCGATTCATCTGCTTCATTTTGTTCATTTCTTGTTAAAAGCGCGGTGTGAATAATCCACAGTCGTTTTCGTGAAACTTGAACGAGGCAAGAAATTAAAAACCTTTCCAACTGGACAAATTCATTCAATTTTTTTACGGGATTTTGACTATTTCTGCGTTTAATATCTTTATAAATTTATTTCATACTGCTTTTTTACTTCCCGGTATTAGCTTCATACAATCGGCATTTGTATAGCACACAATGAGTGCATCATCAAAACTCTTACCTACAAATGATGCATTCATGGGCAAGACGCTTAGTCATATGACGTTCTCGAAGTTGTGAAACTTTCGAATCTATATAGATTAGATAGTTTTCGTATTGGTGAGGGTTTAGTTGTTCCTTGTGGAATTCAGAGCTACTTTTGGGGTGCTTATCTCAAGCATTTTTAGTGGCACTATCGCAAGATACGGGAGCATTCTTTAGAACTAACTATAAGCCTAAGGTGTGAGCAGGAACCTGGGGAAAATGAGAATTGCTAACGCACATTAGATTTCCTCCTCGACCGCATAAGGCTTAGTCCTGATTTCATCAAAAGGAGGTGCTTTATATAGTTTCAAATGCATTGCCATCGCAGTGCCCCCGTTTTTTGCGATAGCGAATTTTTAGTACTATTTCAGTCAATGGGGGAATGGAGGGGAGTACGTCAATTTTTGATACTGCTTACTCCAATTAATATACTTTCCCTTCGATGTTGAAGTTGTAGGCAAAGCCGAGAAACTTCGGGGTGGTATGCAGCATTATTTTTCCTACGTGAAAATACCCGTGTGGGAGTTGTGAGCACTCGCATAGGGCCGTATGCTATCCTTCCCCGAAGCTATGTGACTCAAAGTTTCTTTGGGCCCTTTATCAGGGGCCGTAAGGTATGCTCTCCTGTTCGGGGCTGGGACGTCCCGATTCGGGTCACCCCGACTATGACATCCCGAAAGCAGCCGTAGGGTATGCTCGCGGGGCGTCTTAGGGAAGTCAGCCATACAGGGGCTCTTCGATGCTGGGGCCCCGATTTGGGTCTCCTCGACTATGGCGTCCCCGAAAGCTTTCGGGGAGAGCATACCTTACGAGGATGGGGACCCTGCCCTATTCGGGAGAGCATACCGTACGGCCCCAGGGCAACCGCAGTTGGGGAGGCGGAGAAAATTTAAAGGAATTGTCGTCCCAACACTTTCGGGGAGGATAGCATACGACCCATAAGCCATGTCTTTGATTGGGGCTATCACTAATTTCTATGCTGTTAGTGCTAAAGAGTGCTTTTTGTGCATAACCGCATTTTTCTTCAAGCCTCATACCAGCATTATTCAATTCTCCCTAAGTTTGAAGTGGTTCACTGTTTGTTTTACTGTACAGACTTGACTACATATTTTCAGGAATATTAAGTATTGTATACTGTAGGCAAGGAATTTTGATGCTTTGAGTGTGACGGTTCCTAGCAGTTTTGCCCAAAAATGATCTAAAAAGGAAAAAGGATTGCGTAGTAGCGAATTCGTCTGTCCCTATCTCAAGGAATGTTCATTTGCTATTGTCCGTTATGGAAGCTTTCAAAGACGTTCAATCTGTGACGAACTAGATGTGCGGTGTTTTGGCAAGCAGGCCTCCTGCTACACGCGTCTACACGGACTCCCGATTCTAATTTTTTATGCACCTACAATAAGAATTTTTATCAGGTAAATGCAAATCGGCTAGGCTTTGTGTTTAATCACAACCCAATTTAAGAAGTAGGTGGGATTTGGTGTTGACTTGTCATTTGCCCCACATTTGTCGTACAAAATGCTCAGCATTGCTGCAGAAAATTATGGGACTATTCCCCTTCAGCGTCCTATTTCCTTTCCCATCTTATACCCTGGCTTTGAACCTTGGAGGGGTTTTTATGGAGGATTCTATCATGGTTTTGCGAGTAATGTGAAGTCAGAGAGGACCTTCGGTTTGGCACAGAATCGTATGCGTTATAAGTTTAGAAGCGTCAAAAATTGATATAATTCAATTCAGTCATGCACCGCTTTTCGTTTATCATTGCTCATAACATCTTAATGTTTACCATCGTCTAAACAAATATGAGTGTTAACTATACCCCAGATGTGTGCTATTTCATTAGTTGTTCTCTGCGGTGCGAATGTGCGATTAAACCAGTTGAACCGGAGGTTCGTCGATAAGTTCGCATTGCAGCCAGTCCTCAGAGTGGTGATTTATTGACTGCGCTGAATAGCATCATACGAATCTTTGTGTTTTCTGCAGTTCTGCTTGGGAAGTTATCAAGTATTTTTTCTCGTCGAAGTGTTGGATTGATGCAATCGATTTA
>KZ345303.1:156672-167581 GCA_002352805.1 Teladorsagia circumcincta
GGGTCTTCCGGTTTGAAGCCTGGGTGAGGCTCGATTGAGATTTGACGCCGGAAATATGCACGGAGGGAGTGGCACCCTTGCTCCTCAACCACCTCGAAACCTACCACATTGGTGGACATTTCGTACAGCATCCGGTACCAGCATGGTTGAATCGCCAGACTAAAGTATGCATTAAGTCATGTCCACAGAAACTTTTAGCTCCATAGTGAGGAATGGCGTGTTCAAGGTTTAGTGCTCACAATTACTGGTCAACGTTCTAGAAGGAGTTGCAGTATGCCTGCAAGATGATCTTTCACCCAACACGGCTTTTTCGGTAATGCTTATCAGTATGGAAAGGTCCATGTGTGACAAAACTTAGCAACTACACCATTTTCACCTGTCTTACCGACGAAATTGTGCTTGTAACATAGATTAAAAGTGAACGAAGAATGCTGACTGTTTGCAACTGCGTGTACTTATCTTCAGGAGGGCTAGCTCATTGGGATTTTTAACCAATCAAAGGGTCCATCTCGTTGCTAGTATTTTCGAATGTTATCTGTTGAAAGCAGCCCAGTTGTTTATCTGGGAATTTTTTTATGAATTTTTTTTTCATTATCTTTGCTCAACTCAAATATGGAACAATTCAGGCCCTAATGCGGCGTTTGCTAACCCTCCATCGATGACTGATATGGATATGGGCACCATGGGAGCATGGGCAGAAATAATGGCCGAGGAGCAGGTACTAATTTTGTATTTACCAGAAGAAAAAAGATCAATTAATCTCTATCTGGTGAGCCGATCTATTGATGGAGCCCTTAAAAAATTCCTTTTTTCTACAGAAAGGTTTGATTGATTGTAGCCAGTTTGCTACTAAAAATAAATAAGATATGATGAAGATTGCTGCTTAATTTTGTTAGTTTATTGGCGGGTCATACTTTTCACTCGGTTATACTCAGTGTTGTGTTTATACAGGTGCAGACTGCTCCTCCAAGTGAGAAAAATGACGAAAATGAAACGCGAGAGCAGAATATAGGAGATGGGGACGATGCTAATCGAAAAGGTCCTGAACAACAGAGCTACGCTGTGCAGGTAATTCTTCAGTTTTTGACATAATTTCCAGAAAGTTCCAGAAAGACAATCGTTGCATCTTCCATAAGTTGGATTTTCTTAAAACTGTCAGTGAGTTCCCAGTGTCCATTAGTCGCAATGCGGAACTTTTCATTACCTGAAATCCTCTCTCTGAAAGCGTCTTGTGAGAAGCAGTGGTGGATCGAGTCATGCTTGCGTGCTGGTTTCCAGCGAATTTATACGGCTTACAAATTGCTTTATATTGTTCGAAATCCCCTTCATTTGTTCTCACTTACTGCAACCTGATCAGCTATTTAGGTAGTTGAGATGAATTATAAATAGTTATGATTTTCTGCTGCACAGTGTCTTCCACTTGTCTTCAAGGGATGGGCGGTGCACGTTTTGTCGAAAATTTCCATCGTGAGCGGCTGGTTTTGTCAAAATTCACGAACATTGAACCGCTTTCATAGTATACTTCCAATGCCCCTAAAAGCTGCAGAGGTAAAATGGATCACCATCACTTTCCTTGGTTGACATTTAAGGTTGTGCTCGATTACTCTATTCACAGAAAATAGAGTAGTACATCGTGCACGCGGCTGGCGTTTTTGTAGGCTGCTGAGGAAAGTACTAGCAGCGGCTATGTTGCGCAGCGGTCTTAATTGTGTTGATGCAAAAGCCATATAGATTTGTTATTCTTACTGTCAGAATGAAGTTAAGAGTTGGTATTGTTACGACCTTTCATAGCGTGGCGAAACTGTGCAAAAATCATGAAAAAAGAAACTTGGTGCAGTGGTTATATCGTTTTATGCATTCACTGAATTGATGCATTGATGTTGTAGGTTACAAATCTTCCTGCGTGTACAAATGAGGAACTTTTTTATCACTTTGGTGGAGATAACGTGGTAAGTGTCATTCGTATGATGGAATATTTGTGCATAATTCATTTTTTCATTTTATTCTATATTTCACTTCTTCTAGGTGCGTGATGTCACCTTCTTGAAAGATCGTTACGCTGCACGAATAGATCTGCATACAGCCGAAGGTTTCAAGAAAGCGAAAGAGCTTGATGGGCAGCAGTTCAGAGGGCGCACGCTCAGAGTGAGTTTATCGGACATAGACTTATTGGTTTCGATCGCTGTAGCGGCCAATGTGTATAGATCGAATTGAGAACAAAAGAGAAACATTCCAATGCCTGTGGTTTTTTATACTCCGATATCATGAAATAGAGTCTTGAAATCCTAATCGTAGTTCACATATTTTTAGATTTTTTCATTAACTCTGTAAAAATGGTCAGTAGATTTTGATGAGTTTTGGGAACTATTAATAGTCATTTTTGGCAAAAATGTAACCCAGTATAGCGCTCCATTTCCTGAAAGTTAGCGGCATTTAGACAACAGCTTGTTATTTTTCAGCTTTAGTAAAAGCTAGCCTTGAGTTGGGGTATGACCTATCAAATTTTCACAGGTTTATGAAATACGAGAGGATAGGATTCGTGAAAGACCGTCTCAACAAGACTTGCAAAATCGTCAGTACAACAATGATGCGCCTCCGTACAACAGAGACAATAGCAGGTACCAAATGAGGAGTTTTCCATCTTTATTTCTTCTTATATTTTTTTTGCGCTACTGACATATTATGTTTCTGCTCCATCCCTAAGCACCTTTACTTGTATACATGAAATTGAGGTGTGTAGTTGTTTTTAGTCACCCAAAGACGGCAGTGGAGGGAGAGGGGAACTTCCGGTGAATCACTTTGTGCGGTTGACGTAAACACAACTTCACAGAAGGAACCCTTAAAACTGCTTCAAATTTTGTTTCTACGCCAGGTCTTCTGGTTTTATGTTATGACTTTTGGGGGTGATAGGTGCGAGGAAAGATTGCAAAACATGGGGAAGAGTGTTCTGTTTCACCTTCCCCCCCCCCCCCCAGGAAAGAGATTAGTGTAGCTAGCTTATTCCCTAACGCGAAGAGGAGTCTTTGCATTTTGTTGAGAAGTGTTTGGCACCTCAGAGCTCTTCCTTAGGTTAGATAAAAGCTCCTGGCTTCCATCGTTTGCTACGGTCAAAAAAGACCTATCCCTCCGCTCTACTCTAGTCCAGTTTCATTTTTCGAGAATCAAAAGTGTTTTGAAATGTTTTATTTCAGATACAACAGTCAATCGAGTCTTTACAGTAATGATGCAAGAAGTTTCGAGAGAAGGTAGTATCTCAAGCAGAATAAGCTTTACCATTTGTGTTGTTCTGGCAGATCCTTCATATCGTGCTTTTTTTGTTTTAGTAATCGCCCTTACAATAATTCGAACGATTATCGTGGCAACGCGCAGTATCGTGGGCCACCAATGGGTGGAACGTTTCCACGTGGGGGAAAGTTCTATAACAATTATGATAACTACAATATGGAGCGTTATCCGCCATCTGGAGGCCAGCCTTATCGCGGAAACGGTCCATATTACGTGAGTTTTAATCCTTTTCATCAGATCGCGGGATCCCAGTCCACTGTTGAATTTCTTCTTTTTTATGATTACTGAAGTCCATTCTTTAGCACAATGCAACGTACGGAGGAAGTGGATACGCCCCTCGGTCGCGCGGGATGCATAATCGGGGTGGTGGTTACGGTGGAGGTCGAGGTAATTACTATGGAAGTCAGGAATTGCAGAGAAGCGACAGCTACCATCACGATGAAAGAGAAAAACCGGGACCGATATCGTAAGTTCTCATATAATACAGATCAGGTGGAGTCAGCAAGGAATATTGTTACACAATCTGTTTTGTAGTCGCTCGCGGACAGAGTCTACCGCATTTGATCCTGACAGAAGAAGAATAGAGTTATCCAGGACGTCGTCTCGTTTGAGCACCAGTACGGAAGATATGGACGCGGGCACGCATAGGGTACTTTTTTCAATTATTCTTGTTATGATGGTATTCGTTAACTAACAAATTTGGTCTTTCACCGTTTTCATGTGTTGTTGCTACACTGAATATATTTAATTATTCAGGCTCCTCCTAAAAAATTAACCAATAAGGACATATTTGGTGAGGCTAAGCCAGTCGATACGTCAGAAAGACTTCGAGAGATCGAGGCGAAGCAAGAAAGAGAACGACTTCTAGAGCAGCAAAAGTACAAGGTAACTGTAAGTTATTCCAAGACGCTTACCCCCTTTTCGAGTATTGATCGCAGTTTGCCCGACCCTGTGTGAACCTTCATGCTTTTCGCTTTCCATTTGCAGGAGGAAGCTGAAGCGGCCCGCTTAGCTGCCGCAGCTGAACATCCTGAAGGTACTCCACCGCACCATCACCAGCATCAGTACGGCGGTCATCACGGTCATGTACCCCGTGATGGGATGCATCATCCTTCACACCATCAGTATCATCACGCACCTTCCCGGCCTCCGATTCCACCTCATGCTTCGGTTTGTTATTTTTTAATGTTTACCACAAATTCTGAGAATATACTTGTGTTTAAATTTTCTCCATTTGCTTCCTTCACATCCATGTTTTGATCATTCTTTTTCATTGCAGTACGGTCCGTATCATGCCCCTCACAGTGGTGGTCAACATCCTCAACAGCCTCATGCAAATGCTACGCAATTCCATCCGCAGCAGCGATACGAACCTGCTGGTCCTGGAAGTTACAGGTACAGGCTGTTCTGCTTTTATTGCGTACAAGTGTTCGAAAAAAGGATGCAGGTTTTGCAATGTCTCCTTATTAGGATCATGAGACGTGAATCTACCGACGCTACGGATGCGAGCCCGCCGTTGGATCCGATCCATGCAAAAGCACCTTTGCAGACTCAAAATACCAAGGAAGCCGACAGAGTGCAGGAGGCATCGAACGAGGTTTGCTGTTTCCTTATTTATGGACATAAGATTCCCTATGAAAAGAGGATTAATACGAATTTGTAGAATGTCTGCTTCTTATCAGATTTAGAGCAAAAGTGGGGAGAATTCATTGAAGTAGTCTATATTATCATTTTTGTAGCACATATTAACTATCTCGATCTGAGAGATCTGGAATTTTTTTTGTTTTGTCAGACGCATAGGGCTAGCGCTCATTCTTTTGGGGGGTGGGGGTGGTATTGCCTTATCCGAGTGTCTTACGCGTATTAGCGTGCAAAAGTGTTTCCCGATGCAGTTTTCTGTCGATTTATTGATTGCTTTGAAAAAGCTTGGACATCAGCAGAAGACGTAGTTTTGTATTTTTATGGACTCGTTACGAATAACGGATGCAAAAAGTTGACACATTGACGAAAGCCCCTTCTGCGCAGCTCGGCATCTTTTTGTCTATTTTTTTTCGGCATCGGCATTCATTCATAAATAATTCCACTGGCTACAGCTTAGTGCACTGTTTTCCGGGTAAGATAGTGTGTACAGGCAATTTTTAAATGTGAAAAATGGAGAATGCATCGAAGCGAACGAGCAAGATTCTTGTGAAAATTTTACATGCGCTTCATGCTGTCGTCAGTTTGTTAAAGTAGACAACATACTACAATTTCAAACGAAATAGTTTGGAAAAAGGGTAGCATACGAGCTTCCGGCGAATACTTTTGATTGCTACAGTTTGTCCTAGCGGTGAATGCAGAATGAAACTTCTTCCGGAAGGACTTCGGAGAGGGGTTTTTGTTGCACCTCAGATTAGAATTATCTTTATGTGCAAGTCGAAATATCACGGTATTATGGTGTTGGCGGGTGAATAAACGCTCCTACGATCAGCTGAAGGCAATCGCAGCTGGGAAGGGAATTGTAGGGAAACCACTTCAGTGAAGCCAAGGATTTTCATCCTTTCTGTTTTGTCCAGCGTTGGTTTACACGTGTTGAATAGGTTGTATGAGTAAATTTAATCACTTTTAGAATCATCCCAGTGCTGCGCCAGTAGAGACTGCTGCGGTTCCATCAGGAAGGCGCGATTCGGGATCAGATCGTCGTCGCGGAAATGATGCGAATATTTGTGGCTCGGAGACTTTGCCGAGGCCGGCAGCCAAGGTTTCTTTCTCGTTTTTAATTTTTCATTTGGGCATTTTTTCATTAGGGCCTATATGTACTCATGCATAAGTGTCTATTTTGAATTTTATTTCATTAACAGCATCTAGGTATACTTTGTTTCGCTTTTCGTGAAAGCTGTCTGGCAACTGATTGTTTTTTTTTTTTGAAAGATCACCTCCTTGCCTATGACTTTTGAGATCTAACTAATCAGGGCTCTGACTAAATTCCGCTATTTTTCACGCAGAGATGGTTCAGAGTTCTGCGTGCGTTAGGCGTGACGCTGGTTTGCATTTTCTTTTGCGAAAAGGGGCTTAACCCCGCGAGGATTCTCGATTTCATCGTAAAAGAAGGATGAAGTGACTTGTAGACCTTTCTTAGACTTTTTAGAGTCTTTTGCCCCTAGTGAGCTCAAAAAGTGGAAAAATTGTGCGAAAGTGTTCATCGAAGTAGTTTTCCGCATTTCCTTGCTTTTTTTTTGAACGGACCTAATATGGTAGTTTTCGAGGCTAGTTTTTATCGTTACCGCACAATAAGCTCTGAGAAAAATCATCTTGCGCAAATCTTAAGTTGCGTAAAGTACCAAAGTTTTGCAATTCTTATTTTCAAGCATGAATTTTTGCATTTTTTTTAGCAGTTTCAAGAATTGAGATACACATCTGTTGAAATTACCGTCATGTGATTTATATATTTATAACAGTCCGAGTTTTCAACTTTCCAGCAACGCGTGGTGTACAATAGCAATAATAGCAAGTTCGTACCACTTCAGAAGAGTGCGACGATCGGGGAAATTCGAGACGCAGCTGGTCCTCAGAGGTACTTATTTACACTTGAGAGTTTTGTATACCGTATTTTCAATCACCTCCAATTAACTCACGAAAGTGATAGTTTCTGGTGTCAATCAATGCCTGCTTGCATTGCTTTCGTCTCCGCAGAGTTATTGCATAGACATAATATCTGAACAGTTATCTTGCGTAATTATACAGCGGTTTTATTCATGTTAGTTCCTGTAACTTCTTACGTGGTCACTATGAAAGATATGCTTGCACGACCAACTAACCGATGATGCGTAGTTCACATTCTCTTACGTGTATGCCTAATTGATCATTGTTCAGAGGGAGAGGCGGTCGGGGTGGTCGTGGTGGTCGTGGTTTTAACCGTGGTGGCGCTACAAGTGATCGACGTAGTAGCTTCTCCGGTGCTGAAAAACCTGCTGCGGCACCACCCGCCAGTGGAAAGCCTGCTGAGACGGAACCAGAGACCGTGGAACGAAAACCCTCGACAGAAATGCGGACGGACCGCCCCGAGCGAAAGGTGGAGCTACATATTTATTACCTAGATGGCTGCATTGAACAGTTGCTGCTCTTTTTGGTGTCGTCAATGCTCCCGACGCATTTCTTTAAAAACTTATTTTAAGGAATATCACGGTTCGCATGCTTCATTGCGAAGTGGTCGGACAGGCACTCTGCGAAAGAATCGTGGTGGAGGCGCAGGATTCGTCAAAGATCGAACGCCAAGAGATTCTCGAGAAAGCGACGGACCTTGGTCTGGTGATAAAGCCGTGGAAGGAGAACCGCACAAAGAGGTTTTTATTTCGGTTCTTCAGTTTTAGGTTTTTTTTTCAGTCTCGTGCTTGGATATTTCCCATTTTCCCTCTATCTTTTGTGCAGCCATTATCTTTACAGCAGCCCAAGCCCTCCGAAGAACCCTCAGATCGACAAAGTAAAGTCGAAGAGAAAGGGTCGGTGGCTCCGGTAAAGAAGGATGTCGCTAAGTCTCCTCCCTCCTCTGCTGCGCCAGCTGCAGCTACGTCGTCTTCTACATCAGTACAGGATAAAAAGAAAGAAAAGAAGAAAACCAACAAGGTACGATCTCTTTTGTGGTCTTTGTGATTTTTTGCAGTGGCAGCAAGCTCCACGAGCGATAGTCATGTTTTACATTTCGATTTTCTTTCGAACATGTTATGATTATATTTCTATCGACCTGACTAATAATAACCGCATAGCTGATTATCGAGGCTGCGTTCTACTCCACGTTTTGATGGATTGGGAGGTAGGAAGTTAGGAGATCAGGAGTCTTCAATCTGAAGTCGACCAATACTTATACAGTGGCGCTAATGTCCCTAGGGGGACTTCCGATCCGCAACAGGGCTGATGGTAGGTGACACTAGGGCTAAGTCTACGGGCCGTATCCTATCCTTCCGCCAGGCTAGGGAAAGAAAAGATCGCGCTTATGAATGGGGGGAGGGGAGGGTGGATATTCAAGTGAGTGAACCAATTGTTGTGCTTGGAACATATCCTTAGGCAATGACAAGGATTCTGGGAAGGATTTAAGCTATATGTGTTCTCCTTTCTCCCCTCTCCTGGACTTGGTCCGAGTGTCACCTACCATCGGCCCTGTTGTGATGTCCCCCTAAAGACATGAGCCTTCGAAATCCCTCTGATTTTTTGGTTTTCAACGATATAGTTTCTCCACTTTCAGAACGTGATTGCTTCTACGCCCATAACAAACATTACAAATAGGCTGTTTGTCAGAACAATTTTGGTGGTAAACTAAGGAAAGTTCAAAGGGAGTTTTTCTCTCCTCTAGCCTGGAAGAAGGATCGGATATGGCCCCAGGAGAAGAAGCGCCAGGGACAGAAATTGCTCACATCCCCCTGAATCCCTTTCCTTTCTTAAGGCTTAGTCGCGAGCACAGTAATTGACTCATTCACTCGTGGTCCCCCCCCCCTTCCCCAACGACATCAGCGCACCAGCTTTTTAGCCGAATCTCATATTCTACAAATATCTCTAACAATTATATTTTTCAGCGCTCATGTCTTTAGGGGGGACATTCAAGTTAGTGAGTCAATTATTGTGCTAGGGACTTAGCCTTGGGCAATGACAGGGATCCTGGATGGAAGATGTGAGCAATATGTATTTTCCTTGGCGTTGCTCTCCTGTCTCAGGCTTAGTTCTAGTGCCACTTACCATCAGCCCTTCTGCGATGTCTCCCCCCCCCCAAGGACACGAGCGCCTATTTTTCTTTACCGGCTAATCTCCAATCTCTAAAACGTGGAGTATGAAGGGCCTGGTCGTGTTAACATTAGTGAAATATTCACGTACCATTGAAAGGAGCGCTCGTTTCACGCCGGTCCGTATCGTCTTTCTGCTTGTGCTACGTGAATGTTGTTCAGTAACAGCGATAATAAGCACTTAGCTTATGGGTACCGTAGCTTTACATTCATTCAATGCGCACGGCTTACTATCAAGGCCTTAATTTTTGCTAGATTTATGTAGAAAGTCGTGCTCTTGGACATTCGTCATACAAATGCAATTTCAGCGAGAAGTGACGAAAGGAGGGAAGACGCTGAATAACAATAAGTTTGCGCTCCTCATCGATTCTGAAGAATAGCGGTCAATCACTACGTCGATGAAATATTGTACTACAATAATTGTGTTTGATTTCTCTTCATTTGTACTTTGCCTTAGAAATCGCTAGATCATACTAATACGTGTCCCATGCTGCTTTGCCAAGTCTTCGCTCTTATACTCCCCCCATACCCCAGTACCCTTTGATCCGTTCCCATTGTTCAGTCGTCCACCCATGGACTCGCTGTGGTGCGCGAAAGAGCCTCGCCGCTCGTTGTGGCTGGCTCGATGGTGCCCCACGCTCGTTCATATCTCTGATCTGGTCTCCTATTTATTTTCACGTGTGTTATTCTAGAGTTATTGAATACAGATTTTCTCATTATTTTTTTTTGTTGTCACGCTGTATCATATGAGTGGCGCGTTGTTTTCGGATTCAGTTTCAACTCGTCGTCATTTCACAGCAGTACAAGCCGCGTTTTAATTTCTTCATTAATAGTTTTTGTGGCGTAATCATTTGTGTACTCTTGTTGGAAGGGCTAAACAGGTCACGCAGTGCTGCCGAGCGCTGACTGAAAAGTAACCTTTTTTTTGAATGCGTTTACGCTTTACTTTGCGGTCATACTCGGCGACCGTGGAGTCGCGACAGTCGCAGAGTATGAACCGCAACATTGAGCGATATGAGAATTATTGTTACATATGCTCCACATCTGCGTGACCTCCTTGTTATACCACAATTTTCTTGTCATTAATTCATGGTCCGGTTTTCACGAAATTATAAAGGCAGTTGTACTCATACTTCTCGAGAATTCCCCATCACCGATTCATTTTGAACGTAAGGAGAAGTATGAGCACAATTGGGTGGTTTTCATTTGGGAATTCCAAAGTACACCCCTCGATAATATTGTTGTTCGTTTTCCTTTTTGTTGCTCTGTTAGTTACCATATTCTGATCTGTTAGTTATGACCTTCTCATTAGAAGGGTTTTGCACACATTGGTTACTAGCCAGGTTACCGTAGTTGGTGAAATCTGGCTGCCAATTATGGACATTTTCACATGTATTGAACGAGTGTCAACGCTTCGTTGAGCTTTATATCCACCGCAGAATATAATAAAAGACGATTATTCTTAAACTTGGATTAAATTAGATGGACTGAAGGAACAGGTGACATCCCCCAGGGAACTGCTTGTCATTTGCGTCGTTCATGAGAATGTGGTTTGGCGAGAGCTTTCAGCGGGTTATCGAGTTCTTCCTACAGTTTCATTTAAATTATTTGTTCCTCGAATTGAATGCTTTGGGATGAATGTATGAAGGGGCTTAGAGTTTGTCGTATGTAGGTCATTCCAAGGTATTTAGTGGATTGTAGCTCGGCGAGGCGCGAGCACACAGCGCTGGTAGAACGCTTGGGATTATGTACGTACAAAGTAAGCTCGAATGTTGCCAGCGAGCGGTCGTATTTTGTGATCTTAGAGGTGCTTGCAATTGGAAAAAGTGTCGTGTTTGCCTTAGCATTGGGGGAAATGGTAAAAGCAGGTTGGC
>KZ345304.1:12011-22200 GCA_002352805.1 Teladorsagia circumcincta
GGATGTATTGGGCAATGGCGAATTTCATGAAGTCATCGCTATCGAAGGGCACAGTATCATCAATGGTATTTATGAATTACTACTTTGTTTTTCATGGATGGAGGGATTCACAGAGGTATTTAGCGCTGTAGAAGACCTACAATGAGTTCAAATACTTAAAAATTTATGGCTTTTCGTTCAGTTTTAAGGCGCTCGTGTCGTTAAAGGAACATTGAAGTGATGAGCCTCTTATAGGAACCTGGGACAAATCTCGAGAAGGGGAACGGATTCTGTGGGAAGACGTGAGCAACCTTCGCTGTCCCTGAAGCTTCTCTCCCTCCTCTCCTGGGCTTATTCGTAATGACACCTTCCAGCGGTTTTTGAATGTCCCGTTCTGAATGTCCCCGCCCTAAGGACATAGCGCTAATTTTAGTAATAACTGTATAGAAAGGTGAATAGAAAGGAGGTTTACTCTGGGTCACAGTTCCTGGCCCAAATCGATGCCGCAATATAGTGGTCATTTTTGGGTTCCACTACATTCAAGAAACTACCGGAAGCCATCAGTGCACACTGGGGTACAACTGTTCCGATTCGTGGTAACTATTGGATTGGTGCAGTAGCCATCCGCTGTATACGGTAGGAGCCATTTTCTGCCTGCGACAGGTTTTTGATGCGATTGGGCTACAATTATAGCCTGGTGGACACCTCCAGATTGCAATGTCAAGTGGAGTACTACAGTTAGACGCTGAATGATCGGCCTAATCCTAGTCCGAGATACCATTGGATTTTTATGGTCAAAATGAATTAGCTCCCTCTTAGCCAAAAAATCAATAAGGTGATTATAAATGCCTTTGGGGTCCATTTCAACTCTCTCGCAATTTTTTGAGCGCTATACCTTAATTTCTTGATTTTTCCAGCTAGGTGTTGGATGATCGAAACCAGAGAAGGCCCACAAGGATGAATTCAGGGCCGGCGCCCAGTTCCTGGTCGTCTTTGGCGCCACGAAAGAATGGCTGTCCTATAAGGACTTGCCTTTATGGTAGAGATAATCGACCCAAAGTTTTAAAGTGGAGCAGACAACTCGAGATCTTGCAGGGGAGCCTATTTTTAGTGGGAGAGGCCGCACCTGTCCTACGAGTTCCAGTAATCTATTGTTAACAGTAATCCTCTGGGACCGTGCCACCCAGGGCAGAAAATTGGCCCAAAGTTTTAAGGTGAAACAGACAACTCAAGATCAAACAGAAGAAGACCCAGTAGAGGGAAAGGCCGTATCTACCTGCAAACACTAATCTTGACCGTAATCCTCTTGGGCCACCTAGCGCCAACAATGAGGACCCTGAAACCTCGAAATTAGCGATCTTACCTTGAAAATGACGCCGTTTGCAAGTTGTACTTTTAGTTGCGAGAAATTAGAGGAGCGGTGACGGTAAAAACGTGTGAGATCGCTGGCGAAGAGAAGGGCACCTTGTCGTCTGAAGCTGAAAAACGTGAAATTAAGAATCCTTGAGAGGCGATAGTGTGGAAGAAATTGCGCGACGCTTTCATGATGCCGAAACAGTGAGGAAACGAGTTCGAATGAGGCAAAATGAACGACGAGGCAAATGAGCAACAAGAAAACATGCCATAAACATGAGAAACGAATTTTCAACGAACGAAGGGCACATTGAGGGAGATACATACAGATGTCTTGGCACAAAGTGCAGAGGAAAATATAAAGGTATTCAGTAGGAGCTCTAGAGAATCTTCAGCGATTTGGCGGACCTGGCACTGAATCGAGAAAGCCCGAGAAATTCAAAGCAATGGAACATGGCTTTCAGACTTTGTAGCCTGAAGAGTTGGTTGTTCTAGGAACAATTAGGTCAGAAATAGTTCATTGATAAAGTCTTAGCTCATGAGAGTGTTTAGGATGAGAAATTTGGGAACTACATTTAAGAAGACGATACGAAAGAGGAAATAGGAAGATGATTTGATGATTAGGCTAAAGGGAAGGATAAACGGCAACAAAGCGATTCTTCACGGCTGCAGGATTTGAGGACTTTTCAGGTCCTACCTTATAGCTTCATCTCACTTTGAATGCTCAGTAGTAATATGAAGCTCTAGAAGTTTTATTCTGGAGGAGCGGATATGAGATCCAAGCGGTTTCAGACTAGTCGTAGTTTCCTGAAGATGAAAGTCTGATTGTCTCAATATTCAAGGAAATTTCGAATGCGTGGCGCGACCATTGCAGAAGTGCTATTACTTTGTTTTTACTGAGAATCAATCTTTACCACTTTGTTGCTATCAAGAATATGAATTGACTCGTTATCTGGCGAAGAAATACCTGATCTTATCAAGCGAATGATTTACTAGGCTGTTTATGACTACCGTAAAGAGTCCCTATGAGAAAAATTTACGAAAAGTTCTACTTCGCCCTATTGGACCACTGGTACCTTCTGAAGAGAAAAAACTAAGACTGAAAAAGATAAACAACACAATGAAGGGAGTCTCTATAGCAGAGGGCCCGCATAATTGGCAGTTCATCTCTAGAAGTGACTCCGGCCATACGGTAAATAGAGATAGCACAAATCGACGAGGATTCCTACGTGGAATGTGAAGAGACACTGTTGAGGGGGGAGATACGCCAAATCCGGCTCATGAGACATGTTGCGATCTTCAGCATGAATGCGTCGCCGAGCATATTTGATCAGAAAATAGTAGCTGACCGACCGACGGTCATCAACAATCTGTTGAGTGAGGCGAGACGGCTGAGATTCTCGTGATCTTCCACCCAGATAAACGGCGAGAAAGAGCACTGCCTTACCTAGTGCGAATGGGTCCAGCAGCTTTGAAAAAAGCAAGTCATTTTTTAACGATGCTGAAATCCAGACTAGTGCGAGGCTTTATGACTAGCGGACACCCTAGCGGACTTCACATTCCACATAAAAGCCGTCGGAGCTCAGTAGGTGCCCGCAGGCGGAGTCGGAGAGCTCACAGCATGCTCGGACAATTTTTCGGAAGCTGGGGACTTTCCTCGAAAGGTGAGGATTTTGCTATCGAAAAATTTTCAAAAGCGTCGGTGCTGACCTAGTAGCGCTTGAAAGTTCTCATACTACTCAAATCTTCTCTAACCCTAAAAATGGTCAATGCTGGCATGAAATTATTCTCCGGACTTGAGCTGCACATTTTTTAGCATGCTTTTACTACGTAAAACCAAGGTTTTTGTTCTGATGGGTAAGCTGCTATGTTTAGACATGTACTTCTACATACATATCTTTGTTAGGACTTGAGGGATTAAGCTGGAAGTCCCAGTTTTCTCCACAGGTGCTTCGACTTTGACAGGGATCATGATCCTTACCTAATCAAAATACATATCTGCACTTAATTCAAGGATAGCCGGGATGGTTTAACACGCGGGTGCTAATCTCAGGGCTTGGTGAGATCGTGTCGAACCCTCTGTACGGGAATAATAGTTCCTTTAGTGAAAAAAGGTGAAATTGGAAACCAGTATGCGGCAAAGTTCTAAGCTCAAAGGTCTCTAATGCTCGTTCATAGATTCGACTTTTGCAGAATGGTCTCAAAGCGCAACACGAGAACAGCAGCGGAAGCCGATCTCTGGAAGGCGACGGCCTTCTCTACTGGAGCATGGCAAATGAACAGTTGCTCTAAACTTGCTGGTAATCACTCCATAACCGGACCATAATATTGCGCGAAATGTCTTGCAATAAACCCGTTAAATCTTTTACTAAAGAGGTGACTACAAACATCGCCCGTCTCCTTTCATCTGTTGCCTACTTGAACCACCCAAAGGTGAGTAACTTACAGCTAACTACAACATAATAAAACCCAGAACCTAAGTAAAGTGGTACTCACTTAACAGAGTGAGGTGGAGAAAAGTCCAGGTGAAGGAGTAAGACCAACAAGTTGAATGCATTCGTTTGGATTGGATTATACGAGAAGAGTGGTGGGTATTGAGGTGCGATAATGCCATCTATTAATTCGTCATCTTCGCGTAAATGAGGGGTAGTGGCGACGACGCACGCGTAACTCGTAAGGCCTTGCGCTATCGTGCCCTCACACTGCGGATTAGTGACGCTAATAAAGGGGAGCACACAGCTACATCACGGGTGAAGGTTATGTGAACGACGATCTCGGGGAAGGCTGCACTCGAGGCATTGGTTCAAAACCTCGAAGGTATGACCCAGATATGGAAGAGTTTATGCAAAAGTACAAAAGGTCCGATTTACAGTACAGTTCATAAGTAAGTTGCATTTTGTCGAACTCTCCATGTGATTTAGAGTCGAATTCGAGGTTCAGAAAACGGGACCACTTGAGATTGTACGAAACATCGCGCCGACCGAAGTCGGCAAGCGCGGCGCCCTCGCAACTACTACAAACCGAATTACTCTAATCGTGTGTAGTGCGGAATCCGATACGAGCGTTCATTAGTAAATTCATACTAACGAGGATTCATCTTCCTCGAACGCCATCGAAGAGCAAGCCGCGCTCTTCACCTTCATTGCAGTGAGACGAACATACGATGCTAAATGAGATCCGCAACAGCTCTTCATCGGCTTGCAATTGGAGAGGCGATTTAGTTAGGGATGCTGTCACAAAACCTTTCAAGCTTCTGTACAGTTGATCTCCATAAGTGACTTTTCTAAAGGGTAAAAGAAATGGGCCGTGGAAATTGGCTAGGGAAGGGTAGGGCTTTCCGCGTTGATCTGCCTTTTCTGGGATGCGCCATGCATTTTACTTCCATTCAGAATCGTATTGGCATTTCAAGGGCGATTTGTACCCACTGCTGTTGATTTACGGATCCCTGATTGAGGGAAAGCTTTGCTTGCTTGGATCCTGCACCATCCTGGAATATGGACCTTTCCCCCCTCTGGTGAGCATCGCCTCTTGTCACTATAGCCTTTTTGAAAAATTGGACAAAAACAGTCACAACAATAGCGGCAGAAGCCCTCAAAGGAACAAGAGATAAGAGGCGAGGCCTGATCGTATTTCTGAAAGCTCCAGACCGGATGAGATTCCCCTTCCCAAGCTTTCCATAAAAGATCAACGAGGAAAGCGCTACCCGCCTGCGCCACTCCTTCAAAATTATTTATTTGTACTTAAGGGTATGATTGCAGCTTGTGGGCAAAGAATGTCTACTATATCCAAGGAAGTATAGGCTATGAGTAAGACCAGAAAATAAAGGAAGTAATTTGAAATGCAGAGCAATTCATATACATATACGCACTTGGGCGTGCAGAATTTCCTCATCCGGTCATGCACTTTTTACCCTTCTCCTATTTCATCATGAGCTTCAGGCTATCGAAACAGATCCGGGAGGGGAACAAGGGAAGAGGACGTAAAAGTCGAAGTAAAAGTAAACAGCGAAATTGTACTGTGGAAGTTGTCTGGGGATTGAACAAAACGCAAGTGTCCTCGAACGATTTAAACGTCAATCAAAATAGGAATGCATTGACGTCTACTCACTTTTGCATTTCTACAATAGTACAGAATGGGATTTCGTTCACCCATGGGATGCTCCCCATCAAAGTTTGCAGGAGATTAAAGTAGTATGGGAGCCTTTTAATCCTTTCCAATAGAGGGTTTTTGCCTTGTGTGTTCCAAAGGACTAAACTACTACATTCCGAATAGAGAGCTGTGACTTCTCTTGTGTAGATAAAGGACTCCTTGGAGCTTCTTGACACCCTTTTTAGTCTCACTCCGTCTCAGTCAGTGTGCATGGTGTTGTGTCCAAGGCACATTCTTGCATGCGCCAATTCTACTTAGTCAGGCTACTGAAGAGAAACTTAGGGTTTTCGGCCATGAGGTTGAAATAAAGAACCGAAGGCCCGACAGGATATCGGGAAGTACTTTGTCAAGCATTGGGCTCGAAAAGAATAGAGAAAATGAGCGAAGTAGATGTGCGAGACAAAATAGAGTTACAAGAAAGGAGGGCAAAACTTTATAAAGGTGGTACATATGTATGCTTGCAGATCGCTTTTTTTTTACAGAATTAACACTAAGCTCAATTGTTCGTATTCAAGTTTCCTATAGTTCTTTCTGGGAGATTCCCCTACGTCTTCGTTTTGATTTTGATACAGTTCTCTTCTTCCTTTCTCTCGATGGCGTGCTTTTGAACACAAACAAATAAGTAAATAGGTGCAAACAATTTAAAGCAACACGATGTGAGATCATCTTCAGAAACACAGAAGAAACCTTCGGAAGGGCAGCGATTTAGTAGTGGTGACGTTTGGCAGTATTTTCCAGTCCTGGTTAGCTCAAGTGATTTTATAAGGCTATGATCCAAGCTCATCAAAACAACATAGTCCATGTCAAAATTTCAAGCTGGGCTCCTCGATTATAAGCTCGCTACCATACATACTTCCAAAAGAAAGCATATCCACAAATTCCGAGTGGAATGCTGTAAAAGAGTGCTCTCGGAATCTCCGCATATTCGATAGAGGCGCGGGTTCGATCCCGTATAGGACGAAAGTTTTGTTCCTATCCAGCATTCTTGTGAAATCTTCGCATAAATTCCCCTTAATGATTATTAACCGAATCAAGAGTTCAAAAAAAAGTTCTCCGCTCAAAGAAATTAGGAAACAAAGAAATAGGAATAGAGATCACAATGAGCCGTTTTCAGCCCGCTTTCTATAGCAGGTGGACAATAATGCTTTTCCAGGTCATCGAAGAAAAAATGAAAGAAAAACAGCTGTCATCTGAACGGATTACCTCCGTTTGTTGCCGCGAAAATCACTTAACGGCAGAAATCCTCAGTGAAAAAAGAATCGTTGAAACTTCAACACCTGAATACATTTTAGCGGGTATGGAACACTAATGTTCTTTAATGTTCCCTGGTAAAAAGAAGACACTTTTGCGGACAGAACAACCTTTGCAGAAAGGACGTTAATTGAGCACAGTTCATTTTAGCCTCATCTTCAAACCCGTAAATGGCTCTTACCCTAATGGATGAGGAGGCTTTTCCGTCTCAAGGAAGAAGACATGCACCCATGTCGGGGATTTTGCAGCTTTCTATCAAAATGGTATGACTAATTAGTAGTTAGTAAAGCTCTCAACTCCCCAACAAAAGAGTTTCTGAAGCGAATATTTGCTCATAGGTCTAATTATTGATAAATATTCACCAAAGAAGTAAACTTTTCAAGGTAACGGTGTCCTTCAGACTCACAGTAAGCCAGCGGTAATCGTTGAGAAAATCGTAGAGGCATTTTGTTCAGACGAAAGAGGGCGTGCGTAATTTTCGCCCAAAGTGGCGAATGCCTTTTGTTTCGACCCTCAACCAGCCACTTATTTCAATGGAGCACTCGAGTTCGCTAAAAACAAAAGGAAAACCAATGGCACGATTTGGCTGCCTCGAAAGCAAAAGCTGTGTGGAATCGCGCGGGACAAGAGCGAATTAAAGGGCAAAGGCAGGAAATTCTCTCAGCCGCGCTACGATCCCGGAAATTGAACAGCAGCGAAAGTCCTTAAGAAGTCGATTCTTACTCACCCAATTGTGTAGTAAGGAATTGAGACTGAGCTTCAGAATCCTGTAGGAATACGAGCCAGATTTCAGTTCTGAGGATTTATCACCAGTATATGATTATAAGAACATACCTCTAAAGATGAAATATGGATTCTGAAGTCCATGACAGTCCTCCGACGCCTTTCAGCTTCTCTTTGAGGTCGGGCTTCTACGGAGGCCGCATGCAGATACCCGGCCGGGGATGGATATCTCAAACTCTGCAGCTCCGCTCCTGTCGATGAATCCATCCCCATGTTGAGGATTAGAGGATGTGCCCATTGACGCAGGGGCCCATCCCCGACCGGATACTGTGCAAATGGCCCACCTTACCTATCTGTTATCAAGTTAGCTGCGTTTCTGAAAGAGGGAAGGTTAGCCGGCGTTTACCCTTGGAATCTGGGTAGCTGAAGTCCAAGTATAAGAAGTTTCCATTCTTCCATTTTTAACTATTACCTTTTTCTCCTGAAATTGCCAGGTGAACTTCAAGCTTCAAATTGTTCTTCCTCCTCACAAGCTGTTTATAAGTTTAATTCGTGAAGTTTTGTGCAATACTGGAGCGCTGGGTGATGATGATCTTCCCTAGCGAAGTTTGATACCTAGTAGGAACGAATTAAACAAGCAACAATCTTCAATTTAGATTTACCCCCTTTTGAGTATTACTCTCGATGAGATTGGAGTTACTCGTAGCTAGGGCCACGTGCTTAAAACAGGTTCGTGAGCACCAAAAAGGAAAAGTCACGAGTCCTCCCCTCTGTAGAGCGCCTCACTATGGTAAAGTTTCACCCCCGACTGGTTACGCTTCATTGAGTGTGAAACTATCGTGAAGAGGAGGAGCCATGTTTACATTGGACTCAACCGCGCCATTTCTGGTTTGTTTTCCTATGCAAAAACGGCATAAATCGCTTTCTTCATTTGATATGGACCAATTTTATGGAAATATTCAGCTCTTCACACTTTGCCATCTGACGAAGTCCTAGAAAATTCTCATACTCTACAAACCACAGTACTGTCGATTGAATGAGATCGAAAGTGCTGATAGCGCATTGAACAACAACCCGTCTTTCACCAATTAAGGAAAAAACCGGTTCCCACGAGGACAAACTTGCTCTGAACTCCTAGTGACAAAATCGCAGTGAGAAAGGCGCTTCTGTGCGTAGTTCGACGCATAGGGCTAACTCGAATAACCCTAAAAAGAAATTTATGCAAATAAGTGATAGATAAATAAAGGATAAAGGATAAAGCATTCGCCGTTGATCAATCCCGTTTTGGGATGCGGCACGCGTTCTACTTCCATTTGCACATTCGCAGTGGCGCTTGAACGCGATGTGGCCTATACAATGACTTGCGGGGGCCAGCCGATGGACAAGTTAGTGTTTTATCCTCCCAGGGCGGAAGTGGTGTAGTGGCAAGTGGCACGCTTACCACGCGAGGGGTCCGGGGATCAAATCCTGGGTCGTGAGTCGCCCGGGCCAACCAAGCCTTCCATCCCTCCGGGGTCGGTAAATTGGTACCAGACTTGTCTGGGAGGATAAAAACTGATAGAGAAGGATTCAAAATTTAAGCTCTGCACAAGGACTGACCTTCAAAAATCAAATAGAAAATATTGCAAAGAAGCCGTCAAATAAAAAGTTTCTTAAAAATGACAACTCTAGGAACCTAAGATGATTTTTCCCTCCATGGCAATCAAGTCGATCAGGAGGAATTAAAAACAAATCAAAAGTATAGACTGTTATTGAGTTAGCGCTTGATTTTTTTCCTTCTCAATTTCCTCAGCTGCATACTTCGTGACCTCAGTAAGACTTCCATCCATAACTACACATAAATGTTCAATGTGTTTCACTGTGCAAAATTTTTCTCCGGATGGTAACAATTAAAATTTCCCTTCCTACAAGGGATTCGAAATATTGACAATTTAGTCATTCCAGCGCTGTTTTCATTTTTTTTGTCCTGGGCATTATTGTATATGAACATATTAAGTGATACGTATCAGGGCGGAAGTTGTGTAGTGGCAGCTGGCGTTGCATACGACGCGGTCCTCAGATCGAGTCCTCGATTGTGCGCCGTCAGGTTTTTAATTGCTACAGCTAAATCAAAGACAAGGCTGGTTCGGGAGCTATTGTGCATGTTCACTAAGCACTAAGCGTTTACTATTACTCTGCTAGAAGGTCGCATGGCTTACCCTAATGTTAGAAGTGATGGTCAGGAGTGTAATCGGGGTTTATTAGTATTGTTGTCGTGAACAACAAAATAGAAATATCTTCGAAGATAATGAACCAGGACTGTTTTTTTGATAGTAATTTTTGGCTAACATAAGCTCACTGGTAAACTGACAGCACAAAGGAGCAGAAAATGCTCTTTTGCTCGTTCAAGAGCAGATCCTCGAAATGTGGTTTCATCGCTGTTGAGTTGATCCCCACTTCAGACTTCAGTATTTCTTAGTCCGTGGATGTTTCTTATTAGAAGCACTTGAGAAATTCCTTCCGCTCCTCTCCTGGCATCCTCTGGAAATATGTTTGTTTTGTTGAACCGGTTCCCGCATACGTGACGAAGCTGCCGTGTTTTTGCACGGTGGCTACAACGATAGCTAGTTTTGTCGGGGGAGCGTTTGGTATTTGGGACAATGAGATCATTTATTAGTACTGAAAAACTGTCATTATGAAGCATGTGCATGTGGGTGGACGAAAAGCTCGCATGCGAAGTCGCTTGTTGTCCCAG
>KZ345304.1:76989-88015 GCA_002352805.1 Teladorsagia circumcincta
TGATGTCAGCTAAGAAGAGACTTGAAGCCTGTATCGCTGCCGAAGGAGGCCGCTTCAGCACCTGCTCAGTGATGTATCGTTGGGTTTTATTGTGCATAAAAATTGACTTCTGAAGATGTTATAGGTTCTCGTTGTGGAAATTTTAGTAGCAATCCTGTATAAATAACTCGATGCACTAAAATCAAGAGTGGCGCCGAGAGAAAACGGGCTGAACCTTTGCGTAATCATTCCCATGTCAAGAAACATTAAAATCTCATGTGAGTTGCTTCTGATTTATACTACTGCTTCGAGGTTGTTGAGTTGAATGCTTATTATGGCCAACGTTTCGACCATCCCCTCGTTTTCAGAGGCCATGTTTCTAATGCTGAAATCGCTACTGATGACCGACTGTGTGTAGTGTTTCGCCGCACTTCGTGGTAGAAACTTGGCCTTCGAAAATGACGGGACGGTCGAAATGTTAGCCGTAATAAACGTTCCACCAACATGTCGAAGCAGAAGTATAATCAGAAGCAATATGAAAAATGCCGAGGTTTCAAGATGAGAGAACATGGGAACTATTTCTTGCGAGTGTTAAAGCAACAGCCCCAGATCGAAGTCAAGGGGTAAAGTGGTCGGTAACGAGGTTGTAGTGTGGAGGTAAAGGACCGAGTTCAAAAAGTCCCTGTGGTACCAAAACGACCACAAATGCCTCACGCGCTCTCCACGATTGGCAAATAGATGGCACTGACATACTTGGTAAGTCCCGCCTCCTTCGACAGAGTTCTTCTCCGTTCTAGCGACTTTTCGAGGTGAGTTTTTTGTTCAGTATCTCTTCATGTTTGCTTGTCTAGTGCTACCGCATCGTTTCGCACCATTAGTATCGATGGCAACAGACCCTGCTGGGACTGTTTGGCAACAGACCCTGCTGGGACTGTTGCTTTAAGCAATTTTCATCTGAAATGGTAGAATGGTCGAAATTTTCGCCAAAACCAACCTACATATTTTCTATAAATTTAAGTAAAGGTGCACACATGTTATGTACTGCCGTTTTGCGAGTCATTCTGGAGCGTTGCCCTCCTGTACGAAACGTATATCGCTTATACCACCCGCGAACCCAATGTTCCTCGCAGGCACTAGTCACGTCTCCAACGGTCCTTTTAGCGTGCTATAATGCCCGTACGGATCCTTCTTGCTTAAAGGACATGCTGCATAACAGCTCTTTCGTTCAAAGCATTCCTAGAGAAATCAGCCAACCAGGCAGGCGACTGTTCTGCTGTTCGTGGGTCATCGCAAGATATCCAGTCATTAACCGCTCTGGTCCAACGGTCATCATAAAATCAAAAGACGTGCCCCTCCTAACCTGGTGAAAACGTCAACGTCCTTCTCGACTTAATATGAAGTTCGAAGCCTCGTATCAAATTCTGCTGGAGTGTAGAGGGGAGCTCTCAGTACCGCCTCTGCCCACCTCGAGTATTCCATAGAGGAAGACATGCACATCAAACAATGGAATAGCTATTTTTGTTGCTGATAAAGTAGTGCAGTAGAGCAAGACTTCGATCTCTAAATACCCGATTCCGCTTACAGACTGGAAACGAACAACAGTAACAAGTATTCACTGTTCCGCTTCACTTTGACATGGATGAGAAAACTTCGAGACAACTCAAAAAAGGAACCATATTTATAGAATAAAAACATTAGTAACAAAATGATGGGACATAAAGCATCAAAAAAAGATTGCATTCAAAAATGTCATCAGATGAGCCATGACTTCTCATCCAATGTGTACAGTCGATTCCAAGTATAGCTACACACATGTTCTGGGGCACCCACCCATCAGCGTCGAAATGCTCTTGGATCAGCGTTCAATGTGAATGCTTCCATGAGGGCGGCTGTAAATGCGCTTTTAAAATACAATTATATCTAACCGATTAAATATTTTCGCTGACGCGGCTCCTGGTTGTTCAAAAAGAAGTACGCATAATCATGTTCAATTTCTCAAATTTACCAAAACTTTGGAAAACTGAAAGGCTTGCTGAAAAAAGCAATGTGACGCAGAAAAATCTTCTCGCAACATCAGCCATACTGGACCGCGGAGTTAATCACGGCGCTGCGACATAAAAGTATAAACCACATTCGGTAATCAACTACTACTGCAGTGCGTCACACACTCAACTTCCATTTAAAATGGTAGTGACACTGGAAATCATATTTCGCCTGTGCCGTGATTTGTGTAGACTAGCCTATGCCCAGTACCGTATCTTTGTTCTTCCATTTCTAAATTAAGCAACCGAGCCAGTAAGGATGAATGTTTTAATTGATTTGAACTTGCTCCAGGATCACCTCGAGATTTGACCAACACTTCTTTACCCCACCTTTGTCCAATGGCGTAATACTAACAAGCTAGCAAGCTTGTAAGAGCTAAGGTTCCGTAGCCTCATGCTTTCCAGTCCAGAGGAACATTTGAAAACCATGTTGGTTCTTTGTCGTAATCGCCAGGACACTTGGATCTCACTCGGTTTCGTTAGCCAACTTTACAAGCTAAGCGTCGCTGAGTACTGCTGGACCTTTTGGAGGGAAGCACTTCTGCAAGATGTGTGTATTTTTTTTCTAATCAAAAAGACTAATGTTGATGTCTAAAGCTAAAAGTGTTGGACTTTTCGTAGCGCAAAAATGCTTCAGCATCAAATGGTATGGAGCCCTAGCCCAAAAAGACTTTCATGAGCTTTTAAATCGCGTTAGCGCTCTCCCCTAGTCCGCGCTCACGTGAAAAACTATTCATAGCAACGTCACCCTCGCATCGACCGTTTCACCTTAATTTGTGGATTTACCATTGGGCATAGTACGCAGTTGACTCGAGTTGTTATCCTTCACCTGCCTCTGTCCACCATTTACCAACGGAGACTCGACGGAAAGCCAGTGATCACCCCAGAAAGTCTGTAAGCGTTTCGCTATCAGATGTGAAGCGAAAAGGGGTTAACTCTCGCTCAAAGTTGTCACTAGCGGTGTGTAATAGTAGGGCACACTCGGGCATCGCCCCATCTTACGCTTCTCCTGCACTCACACACGGTAGTAGCATCTTGGTACCCCACTTTTTTACATGCTATAGGAGGAAAGTCGTGTAGTGGGCGCCTCTTACTATGCACACGTCGGGAGATCCGAATCTTGGATCAAACCCTTCCAGATTAATCACAAACCTCCTTACTCTCCGGGATCGTTTATTTAGTACCAGACTCGCCTGGAAAGATAAAAACACTGACCAAGACATCGGCAGTCCTCGAGAAGTTATTGTGTAGCCCGAACCGCGTGATGCTTATGACTTGAAAGGAAGCACGAGGCGTAGTGCATACCAAAGAGGAAGTGATGAGCGCTTAAAGCTTTTCCTTTCATTGTATTGGCATGTGATAAGCGATTCACCCACCACTCGTCCCAACCCTCCTTTCTTGAACAATTCTTCCGTTCGCCTAGTCGCAGGGCTCCAAACCGACTCCACCGGTGCATTTTATGCGCCTGCTAGTTCTCTGCCAAAGGAAGCGCGGCGTATATGAAAGCTACTCCATTTGACATAGGCCTCGTTTTCAAAAAAGGTAGATCAAGATTGGTTTCTGGAAGAATGAGATGCCATAGCGCCAAATCTAACAAAATATCATCGTACATAGGGATTACGCCGTCAGAAGTTGTACTTGAATTGATACTTACCCCGTCTTTCTTCCGATATCTTTTCATCAGACGAATTGGAATAGCCGGGCTGTTCAGAGCCGTCATTCATGCAGTCTACTTCGTTTTCACTTGTAGGTGCTGAATCTTCATATAATGAAACATCCACCTCATCTTTCTCTTTCGTTGTATCGCTTTCTTCTTGATGGCTACGATGAAATTCTAACACCTTGTTGATGTCACTAAAACGAACACTGCTGTCAGAACGATCTAGTAATTTTCTATTAAAAAAGTCTAAGGATGTTGTACACGGAGACAACATTATCTCGAAGCAACAACCCTAGATGGATCCATACAAGTGCTACCAACCTAGTGAAAAGATACCTTGGCCGTGGTCGAGAAGATATGAAGTGTTGCTGGAGCAAAAAGTGCGTAAAAAATTTGATGAGCTAAAATATTACAAGGGCTTATCATATTGATGGGCAGTCAATGGGTTGCTATAGGCTTATCAAGAACGATGAGAGCACGAAAATACCCGATCCTCATGAAGAAATACTTTCAAAAGTACACCCAAAATGCGTTGAAAATCGAAGTTATTGATGTTATGGCGAAGCTGAGACGAAAAAAAAACAAGGTTTCTCGTAATGTACTGTCAGCGTGTGAGTCGAAGTATATTCTTTCCAAAATATGTCTTCAAAGACGGAGTTTACGATGAAAAGCAGCCCGGGTGGGCGTGCAGCGGCGTGAGCGGCGCGGGTAGCGGGTACGGCCCTGCTAGGCCATGGGGACATACTCTTTGCTGCAAAACGCGCATCGTTCCGTAATCTCAGGGAGCCACCTGCCTTCGACTAGGGTTATTCCACTTTTTCGACCTCAACCTTCACGTGAAATCTTCCTTTGTCCCAGTGACGACAGCATGGCGCGCATAGGCGTCAGATTTTCACACGGATCAGGCCCGGTAGGGATGGTGAGTGGTACCAGAAAGAAGGAAAACCATGAGAAACGGCTTAGAGCCCAAGAAATGGGTCCCTTTCCTTGGGTTGTTTTGTTGTTTATTTGGCATTTTTCATATTCTGAATTTTGTACATTATCTTATATGTACGGAACGCAGTCACCACTACTAGTGAATTATTAAAGGAGTAATAAGATACTGAAAAAAATGAACAAAAAGATGTCGAGTCATCACGGGTCGTCGTCATGTTAATGCCGTCTTTGACCTGACCGCTTCCCAAAAAAAACTCACTTAATCAGCCTTACATAGCGATGATGTCCTCGTACCGATTCTGGCTCGACTTTTATGATGTCACGTCCATGTGACGTGCCTTCATGCATTACAAGGATAGGTTTCTTTCTGTTATTCGACAAAGCAAAGTGCACATTCTTCAATATCACGATCGAACCACTCTGAAATCTTTTTGAAAATGACTACTATTTTTTTTCAGAATAAACCCGTTCATGAAAAATACTTTTAACGTGGCAGCTTTTGTGATCCACTCCCCAAAAAGGAGGATATCGAAAAAATAGGTGTCAGGAATGTGCAGGAGCTCCTTCGCAGTCGGTACCACTATTTCTGCGTCAGACAATGAGAAGTTCATTGGGTCCTTCTGGTCAGGCCTGGAAGCAGAGGATGAGTTGGACGACGTGCGCCACGCCTTCGAGTTGGATTTGAAATAACGAACTATTTTAGTGTAAACATTGACTACATTCCTGAGGTAATCCAATCCTTTTACCCTCTCATTAAGTGAAACTGAAGTTCGTGACAAAAGTTTTGATCCAAAAAAAAGTTTGCGAGAAAAGTTAGCATTACAATTACACTATGTGGGGGGGCGGGAAGGGGTATTGAGCAGAACAAGCTTGTTCAAATTCCATTCCAATCTGTTGCCAATCGACCTATGAGGGTAGCAGGTATGTTCGACAGTGAAGAAACTTTGTGATAGTTGTTTATAATAGTGTCGCATCAGAGTCAGCTGAAGCGTTCGGCCGACTTCCAAAGGGCACGACGATACGATCTTCTACCACATTTTGGGGGGGGGTCACCCACGAATGCGTCTCACCTTATCACCCTCGACCACCATTCTCATCACCATGGCCGTTTTTACACTATTAGATTCCGAGACAGTCGACACACTCTAGTACCACTCCTTCGCCCACTTTTCCCACCGAAATGGCCGTCAAGCAAGTGGGGGGGGGGGAGGTGGGGTAAATACAAAAATATCTCAAGAGACATCAAATGGAGTGTCCATTTCACGCATATTTCTTGAGCATTTCGCTGAAATGGTCAAAAACCAGTGAGAACGATACCCTTTCCTACAACCACGACTCCAACAGTTTCCGAAAAACGCCTCGTTACCACCTTTTTGACCCTCCTTGAAGCAACAGTCTCAGCTGGGTAGAAGTGGGCGTGGCATGGAGAAGCGGCACCCCTCCCACCAGCCGTGGAGATTCGTTCACGATCACGATTTGCATCGTGAATCGACGTTTGCTATCGTTTTGAGGCCACAGGGACTATTTCAAGTCGATTCACAATGCTACTCGTGATCGCGCGCGAATCTCTACGGCTGGCAAAAGGAGGCGCGACTTCTGTACGCCACGCCCACTTCGACCCTGCTGAGACTGTTGCTTTAATCCCAATTCGACCTCTTCCTGCATCGCGACCGAAGGTTAACTATCGGTACATTTCACAATATAAATATTAGGTCGGTCAAAAAGTATCCGCCGTTTCGCACCTCGACTGCTTCCATGCATTTTTTAATAAGTTCTTGCTCAACTATTCGAACATTTTTTGTGTCATCTTGTAGAGGAAACTCAGCGCTTTCATATATATATGAAAACATGGAATAGTTCCAAAAGCTCACGTTGTTCTAACCTCTTTTTTGAGCTACGGAAAGTCGTTATTTTTGACTGCTGGCACTTTACGTCTACTAACATGGAAGAGACAGGATTAACCAGCAGTATGGCGGATGCATCAAGAAAGAATGCACCTAGGAATCACACAACATGGGAGTAGCTCGCCAGGCTTGAGTTTGGAGAAATAAAGTTCGAAGGTGATGCACGTGGTGAAATGGCCGCCCTTACTAAACAGAATTGCACTAAATAAAGGAGCCAGCTTATCACAGATGCTCAATTACTGGTGTGGCAAGAGAGTATGGGGACTTTGAAGGTATCGTGCTCGGCCGCATGGATGCTATGAGGAAGGGGGAAAAACGTCTTCAATCTGTCCATCGAATTGACCGATGCTAGCAGGTCAAATCGTTGCGACACGCATGGATGTGCGTACTTGAACTCCACATCGCAAAAAGGAGGAACCGTTTCTGGGATGGGTAATACTGTGGCCTGAAACAGTGGTGCTGCACGCTAGTAAAGAAAGGGTTACTAAATGGGTGGTGCGAGATTGAGTCCCCTTGGAGCATCCCGAAACCCAGAGCACTTACAATAGGGATTTTCCTCAATGTCTGATGGCGCAGCTAACTCCAAGGCCCATGAATCGAGTCAGTCGACGGCGGCTGAGTTCTGCCATAAAGAATAGAACATGGTCCATGCGGATTTGTGGAAATGATAGCCTGCTTCAAGGAACAAATGAGGTTCGACCTTTGACCGCGATAGCGCTGGACGGTCCACCGCAAAACGCGTTGTGTAAAATTTGTTTGAAAACGACTTCAGAGTTCTTCTGCCATCCTTCATACAGTGCGTACCAAAAGTATGTGGACACCCTAAAATCGACTCTCGGAGGTTAGCTAAAGATTTTTCCTGCTATGAAACCTTCACCATTCGACTTCCCGTGGTCGATATCCTATGATGACAATGTGGGCAAAACATTTCGTTCTAATTTAGTAAACTATTTTTGATTGAAATTTTTTTCTTCGTATCAAAAGTATGAAGACACTTTTCGAAAAACAGAAATGTCTTCAGAATCAAACTCTGGTTGGCCCACCAAAGGTTCTAATAAGTTAAGCATTTTGTTCGGCATGTACTGAACCAGGCTTCTGTTACCTCCATCTTCGAACCCTTCCCAACCAGCTAATTTCACCGGAACTTGTTGGGGCACTTGGGGTATTACTTCATCGTTTATTGACACAGAGGCAGCCAGCCATTATCCTCCTACCTTTTCAATAACGATGTATTCTGAGGAATACTCCAGCCAATCCAGCACTCGGAACCCTTGCGTTTGCCTTCTTGCCAAATGGAATACGTGTCGAGAACCTCCCCTTGGGCTTGCTGCAAAACATGTGTTTTGTGACACTGGCTTCTCGAAAAAGGTTAAAGTCGGAGCCCAAGTACTTTATCACAATCACAACTGTCTATCCGACACGACGGCAAGCCAATCCCCGATCTTCCCCTCCTTTTGAAACCACCCCAGGCAATTGTTGAGCCTCCTTCGAAATGTCTCTGTGAGTACATCTGCGGGTAGCGACGAAGATCCCTCCATTAGCAGCAAGATCCACCCGAATAGCCAAACATAAGGCTTTTCTCACCATTCGAGGTTGTCTAGGATGAAAATTTCCACAGGACGTCTTTTATTTTACTCCTATCATTTTCACAAAACCGCTGTCTGTTCGGGTTCAACGTCGAAGTTTATAATTCTTTTTATGACTGAGAAATCCAGCCTTGCCAGACTGTGCTGCGCATCAATACACAAAGCTTCCTTGATTTCCTTTCGTGTCATGTGCTCACTGGATTGAATGGAACACCAGTGGCCTTTTTTTCATGGGAGCGAAAGTCATTTAATAGCGGACATGGATAGCAGACCAAGAAAATTTTCAGACACTACAGGCTATTCTTGTAATGTTTTGAGCAAGTAGCGATTGAAAATGACCCTTACTCAGTGTCGGGAGCTTAGCATAAGAATACTGGATCTCTTCTCTTACATACGAGGACATACGACAGGGTTGACGTGCGATTTCGCAATTGGAAGGTTCAGCAGCATGAGGACCCCACACCTCTGCTTGGTCCTCTTCAAGAACATGCATGCCGTGAAGAGGAATAATGCTAGGATTAGTAACAAAAGAAAAAATAAACATAGATTAGGAAACTGGTGCAGAAAGTTGATCTACCTCATGTTGTCCACATACTTTTGATACAAAGAAAAAAATTTCCATCAAAAATAGATTGCTAAGCTAGAGTGGAACCTTTTGCCCAACTTGTCGTTATAGGTATCGACCACGGGGAGTCGAATGGTGAAGGTTTCATGGCAGAAAAAAATCTTAGTTGACCCCCGAGAATCGAATTTAGGGTGTCCACATACTTTTGGTACGCACTGTATAGTCCAGGTATATCCCCGATGAACTACCGGTTTCCATTCTTCAACTCAGTTCTTGGAGAAGATATTCTTGGAGAACTGGAGTATGTCAAAACTGCCTAGCCACAGATTTTTGTTCACAGTAATTTGAATTTCTGTCAGTATGGGAAACGTTAGCATGGCTATGATTGGCAACACTATGGTAAATATAACTGTTATTATTTCAGGTTGAAAGGTTGTGTTTCAGCAGAGTTATGATGTCTCAAATTTAGGCGCTAGAAACGGCGGATACTTTTTGACCGACCTAATAAGATCATATCCGTTACCTGACACTGAATAATCACTTTTCTTTATGCCCCGTAGATCCGATTTCTGATGAACTTTTCAAACTTTCCAGTTGGTTCGATATTTCTCGTTTTTTCTTCGTGTTCCCTTTCATAACAAACGAAATTATACATACTTAATGATCTCCCGTTATCAGTCAGTACTGCCGCTGTAAGAACAGACCGCACTTCTTATTTCAAAGCTCCTATCACATGGAATTCGCCTACATCACCACCATTTATTCATAAGGCGATAATGAGCTCGTTATCTCAGCTTGGCCAAAAGACGCACGCATCGTCATAATGAAAAAACACAACCAATATTCCAGGTAACAAGTTCACTGATTGATCCGCCCTTTCCAGAAAGGAAGTACAGCTTTACAGGGAGCATGCGAAAAGAAGTGTTCGGCATACAGCCAAAGCGGCCAACTTTTCACAACCCACGACAATTTTCACACGTCCCATGCCTATCTCGTATTTCATGGAAAAGAGAGGAGGTAGAATTACGACTGAAAGCGCCTTTTATCCTTTATTCATTTTTTGAAAAGAGACAAAATTCATGGGGCGCTAACGCAAAATACGGAGGCATCCTCTAGGACTGAGCCTATGACACGGGGCAGGAACTCCGGGTAAATGAAAACTGCTTGCGCACTCTCCAGTCTCTTCTCCACCGCTTCATGCTTGGTCCTAAATTTATCAAAAAAAAAAGGTGCTTTACACACTTTTGAATGCATTGCTATCGTGATGCCCCCGTTCACTGCGATAGCGCCGTATATAAATAGAATTGAAGTTGTGGAAGCAAAAGTACAAACGCACGCAATTGAGTGACCATCCCAGACGCGAAGTATGTGCGCTGAGCCAGATCCTTGGTAGGTGCGAGTGCATTGAACCGTGATCACCTTAATTATTGAGAAATTTGTGGAAGGTACATGGTATTCTTCACAGTATAAAAGGCTTCGATGTCTGTCTGTTTGTACTTTCATACTTTGCGTTTCAGTCAAAAGACTTGATTTTATGGTATTGCTTTACTATAAAGAAACGTGGGAACATTTGATCTCTCTGTTGATCAAAAGCACAACCCCGATAAGTTTCGTTCTATTAATCCTTTTCGTGGGCACGAAAGAGCGAAAGGCACGGCACGTTCACCTCGTCCATCCTCGACCCTAACGGACAGGCGTGCAAAGTGTTGATGTCGCGCCCTTTTTGCGGTTCGAAATTGCTGGAAAAACGAGCAGAAACCCGTCCGGCCCGCAATCCACACCTTCGTCTGCACTGATTTTCTCTCCTTTTCGGGGGAAATTTTCTTTCGAATTAACACGGTCATTGTGGTGTACTGAACACCTTATCACGCAAGCCCAAAGTTCGACCCAATTGTTAACGAAATTAAATATAAGAGACATGTACGAAAAGAACAGTAAATTTGCTCACGAATAACTATATATCACTTCCTATGAAACAATGGTGTTTCAGAGGAATTTTTAGACCGAAGATCGTCATGGCTTATCAGTCAGTCAGAAATAACAAATTCGACAAGAAATGCGTGAAGGCTTTTTCTATAACCTAATGTTCAGAAGAGGTCATGAATAAGTAAAGGGTACATCAGTGATTGATTTCACCTGAGTGGAAGTAGAGTTGGAGCTGGCTGTCGGTTTGGCTAATTTTTGTCGACTGTGCCTCCCACTTCGCAGCCCCAAAATTTGCCAACTATGCAGCAAATATGAAAGCGCCACATAGCATGTAGTAGAGCAGACGATTTTCTTTCGAATGATATATGGGTTGATATGAAAACATAGGATGTTAGCAGAAATTTTTTTGCTTCAACAGAAACGACACC
>KZ345304.1:95649-108849 GCA_002352805.1 Teladorsagia circumcincta
TCCCGAAACGAATACACGAATACCTGCGCATCCAACCTCGCACTCGCCACGACGGCAAAGAGGCGGTGCAAACGTTGCCCGTCCGCACCTCCTCCGTCGTCAGTGGTCCCCCCCCCGTTCCAGCGGCATTTGTAGGTGAGTTTTTTGTTCAAGGGGTCTCATCCGGTAAGAGGGGGCATTGCGGTACATTGTCTGCTCTAATGCCAGTTTGACCCATACAGTCCTTTAAAGTTGCGAGCTGCTACAAGCTTTATTCCTTGTTTATTTCTTTAGGTGTTTTGTGTAATGTGTGTTCTCTTGTGCTACATGGCAAGAACGTTTATAAAAAGTAATATTCTCTATTGAACAGCGGGGACTAAGCCTAGGAGAAGGGAGGAGAACCCCCCGTGGAAAACGGGGATTGCTGGCGGAAGCGGGGGTCTTCCTCCTTTCTAAGGCTTAGTTCTAAACATTTACAATGAAGTTATATGCTTTCCATGGTTTTCAGCTTGTTGCGCGCCCTAAATCGCCATGCCCCCCCCCTTGCTGGATGAGACCCTGTTCAAGTGCTATCGTCTATGTTTGGCTAGGACTAGCGCATCGTCCCATACCACAGCATCCAATTTCCAGAACCCTCATGACACAGTTGCTTTAAGGATGTCTGACCGGAAAGAACACAGTTTTTAAGTAATTAGAGAGAATACAAAACTTACTAGTTCTTATCCGTGCCTAGTTTGACAGCGATGTTAACGTAGTCTTCTTTACTTGATGCCACAAGTTCTGGTACACCAAGAGCGTATAACTGAGAGGAAGCCACACGAGACGCGAGCGTTTCCACTGAAAATTGTTGATTCGAACGAATTCAGATCTACTTATGCTCTCTTATGAGCAACTATTCGAAACAGTCCATACATGGCATAGTGACCATAGGCGTTCCTGTCCATAGTATATCCATACCAGTAGTATGACCATTACAAAGTGGGGTGTCCAGGCAAACGTCGGCCAACTGCCCTCGCCTAACATGTTCCTCCTAAATAAAATATATAACTTAAAAGGTATGACTCGTTATCGTTAGAGCTAAACTAATTTCGTTTGAAAATACAACAAATTTCTGTGCATAATGGTAACAGATCTTGAATAGCGAACAAGAACACACGACCGTAGTGAGGTTTTATGCAGATGAGAGACTTTGCGGATCCGACGAATCGCCAGCGAACCACGGTGAGCGAAGCACTAGTGGTTCGAACTTCTGCGAGCGATTCGACAGTGTGGCAGAGTGGCGAGAGTCAACGTGCGTTCAAAGGGACACATATTTGCTACACCGTCGAGTAGTTGGTTTATCAATCGATCCAATGGTGCACCGCTCGAACCACTGGAGCATTGCTCGTACCCCGCGATTCGCTGGATTCGCAAAGTCTGACACCGGCTTGAAGAAGCTCGGCAGTGTCACAGCGTGCCTTCGAGGTTACTTGCGTTCATGTGATTGCATCGCTTAGGTATACGACGGGTAATCTTGTACGAATTCCTATTTTCCTATGCAATTTCTTGAAGTTTCCCTACTTTGTTCCAGAGTATGCTATTTCACGCTAGAAATTTTATTTCTCTACGTTGAAGCGCCAGCACTCAAATCAAGAACAAAAATATTCGGGTCCTCATTACCTCTACTTCAACAGTTTCATGATGGCACGGTGACATTGTGATAGTGCTAACAATTAAGAAAATTTGATAGCCAAGATAAACAAACCTTAGCTGCAACATGGCTGAACACTATTCGTTTTGTGTCAATATCTCGTTCAGCACAGTACTTATGTATGTGAGCTTCTCCGTGGAATGGGAATCGAAGCAACCACAGAACACTGCGTGGCACCTAAACGAAACCATTTTGCCGAACTATCTTAAGGGCTGAATAATACGGCACAGAGTGAGAGAGATAATAGCGAGCGTGTGGCTTCTCAGATTCGTTCAATTAGACAGTACTTCAATACATATTTTGGAAAGTAAACACACCCGTTTCAATATTTTGATCCACATGTCCAGTGTAGGCGGATCGATTTTGTACAGTTGATTGAAATTGCAGAAAACAACAGCATCTTCAGGCAAATTATATTGTTGACGACTAGTCAGCAAAAGAGACTGTGGCACCTCTTCACCCGTTGCTGCCTTATGATGCATCTGAATCTAAAAATCGATTTTCAAAACCAGAACAAAGAGGTATACCGGCACACTAGAATGTTCCAATACCTGTGTTAAACCATTGTGAACATGGACACCATCAACAACACTGCTTGCGATCAAACTACCACCAATCATCTGCTTCAGAGGCTCCGTCGTTGGGACCTACAACAATAGCGATTACAGATCCATGAACAAATTAAGCATTGAACTCTTCGATAACCTACCTCTACGACCGGAACAACAACCTCAGTCTTGATTTTCTCTTTTGCAGGACCGTAAACCACTTCAGTTTCCCGTATCGTGTGCTGCAATTAATACCCAATCTTGTCGCTCAAATAGACAAGATACCAACAAATATACTCAAAAAACTATTGTCTTACTTTGACATCAGCTTTGCTCAAAAGTGGCTCAAGATTGGTCGCATTCACAACAGCAACATTATCTCTTTCAGCAGGAGCCAACTTATCCTTAAATGAACATAGTAATGATTCAAGAAATAGAGATTTGACAATCTACTGTCGCTTTGAAAGCAGCGAAAACAAGTTCAAAGATATAATTCGAATAGGGTAAGCTCCACCTTCACCTTGAGAATAACGCGCTCAGTTAAATGCTTCAGCATTTGAGCGTGATCTCCAATAAAGAAAGTGTGCGGCATGTAGGCCAGCTAAAAATATCCATTCATAACACGAGGATAAACAAAAAAAATCCGAGAAAACGAACCTTCTCCGTATAAGCGTGAGCGAGTCGAAGCGGAGATGTTACAGCATCGGTAATAATGTAGTCCATAAATGGCGCCCCAGATGTACCAGGATATCCTAACCACATAACCTAAATGTTAAATTCTCATACATTTTCTTCGGAATAACGATTTACTTACAGAAATGGAGCGATTATGGTCCATTAATAAATGCTGCTGAAGCATAAGGACATTAGCATTACGAGTGTGATGGTGTAGATAAGTGAACCACAGAAAATGCGCCGAAACGAACCAAGCGGTTGCACCATAATGATTAGGCTTCCTTTGCTACGATTTCTGGTAGAAATGGTAACGGTGTCCAAAAAAGCAGCGCGTGCGCAGAAAAGAGCCATGATGTGAGGTTCGACTATAACACAAAAAGGCTAAGAGTAAGGTGAAGCTCATGAAGAAGGACGATTCTACCCGCTTTCTCAATCAAAAACCAGGAGCACCAAGATTTTCCTGGGAAGATTGCTTCCCATGCCACAGCAGAAAACGTCCCTTTCCTCCTGGCATGCCCTGAACGTACTCCTTACGAAGAGCCTCGCAAGCTGTAGGTGCACAAAAGGAATCGCCAAACACCCTGTCCAAGAGCCCCCTACCCTTCACGCAATCAATACAAAACTTAATTCAATTGTGAAAAGCAAAAATGAACAAAATCAAATATAGCAAATTGATTAAGAACATTTCAACGGAAACTGTCAGATACTAACCTGAATCGGAGCTGGTCTCAAAGCGAATATTTCATTTCGAGCCCCTTTTGTATAGCCGTTCATGTTGATCAAAATGTGGATTCCATCTTGGTTTATTCGATCAGCAGCCTTGCCATTGCACGATATCTAGAAAAAATACATCAAATAGGTAAAGTTGCCTATGATCCAATATCAACCATGAGTTCGGCTAGCAGTTACATGAAATAGCTTACCTGCGACAAATCAACAAAATGCTCCGCCTCGTTTACCAGCTTTTGGCGGAAGTTAGTACCATCATTAGCCGACAATGCATAGCAAAACACCTCAAATGCAAAGTATTCAGTGATATAAGAATAGAAAACATACTACAAAATGGATTAGTAAATACGCGTGACCACAGTAAACCGGAAAACATGGGAACGAGAACATGAGAACAGCGGTGCGACTGGCTAATTTTCAAAACTTTCCCCTCATATGTGACATTACTGGCGAACAAAAATATCAAAAAGAACGATAGCGCTGAACGGAATGAAGGAGAAAATGCGAGTAAACTAACAAAATTATATTGCAAGTATGGAAGACCTCCTTGCTTTCACCCTTCCTCCTTCAAAGTTACAAGCCTTTTCTACACGCTGAATTCTCCCACCGATCCTACACCGCCTCTACTTAAATTATGTTATGACCTCATTAAAGCCCTTTTTAAGCCCGAGTGGGCCTACAGAAGCGAGTGCAATTTTCCTCATGATGGTTATCTTCACGTACCTCTATTCTTGAGCGGTCATGCATGCCAGGTATAGATTGCATCAGATGACTTGTTGGGTGATTTCCAAAATCTGACGAAACATAACCAACACGAAGACGAGTGATACCGTTGCGAACGCTCAAACGGTCAGGATAGTTGAAAGGCGGATGACCTAACATTGCCACCTGAACCAACAGTAATAAATAGTAATTTGGTGCGAGAAAAAAGTTGAGAGGGTGTTCAAACTGTAAAAGTAGAAATTCAAACCTAACGGTATATCAAAACCTGTTGGACTGATAGCGAAAAGATGAGCTACTGCTCCAGTGACAGCTTACCTTTTCTGTGCATAGTTGAGCGTGCTTTGCAGCAATTGCGATTCGAGTTTGATGAGTCAGGGGGTAAAGCATCGAATGGTGAGGATGCACAGAAGGAAGACGCTTCTTGCTCAGCTGTTCGTCTACTATGGCCACCAACCGCTTCATTCTGAAAACGCGCACTATTCATTGTAGCGATGCTTGTGGCTCAGTCCGTACTTACCGATTATCATAATCTGTCCAGTCACATATGATCTGCAGGCAGTGCGCAAGATTACAGAAAGCATCAGGAAAGTCCGGCTTCAACTTCAATGCAGTAGAGTAACTTTGTATTGCGTCAGGAATGTTACCGGAGTCCTGAAATCAAAGTATTACGGTAAGTGGTAAACTTAGCAGCCAATTTGACTGCAAAAGTCTTACTTTATGTATACTGGCAAGATTTGAATGAGCATCAGCGAAAGCAGGATTGATTTGTATGGCGCGTGTGTAACATTGCATAGCATTTGCTGCATCACCCATTTCCTTCAGAGTGTTACCCATGTTCGAGTAGGCATCGGCAAACGTCGGAGCAATTCGGATCGCTTCCTGAAACATGACTTCTCATATTAAACCCTATTATGAACAACGCAAGCTTACTAATCCCCAAAAATTTGACTCTTATGCTGACCGTTTATTTTTACAAATCCAGATCGGGATCGGGGTAAGAATGAAAATTCGAGAAATTTCATTCACTTACTTCTTTATTTATTACATGTCAGAAAGAACATGTCAGAAAAGAGAGAAAAGTTAGCAGTAAAATCAGCTGAACACATGGGTAACAGTCCCAACACAGCAACTGTGGAATGTCTGAATTTCTCACAGTTTTTGATTGGCGTCCCGCCCCAAAAATAGCACCTTTGCGCAGGGTGCTTCATCTTACAGGAGATGCATATGTGTGGAATTACCGCTTCTACCGTCTTCCTCTCACTCTTCCTCCTTCTGCAGTGTCTAAGAGTTCACAAAAAAAGAGAAGGTAAAAAGACAAAGAATGTGGCCAACCTTGTAATGCAGTATGGCTTCCTGAAGCTTTCCCTGTTGCTGAAGGATTGATGCCAAATTGCTATGCGCAGCCGCAAATTCGGGATATATCTAAATGAAGACCATGGAATGAAGTTCAGAACTTCCACAACGATAAAAATAATGGGAGTGTATAGGACGTCACAAATCTGGTAACAAAAAAGGAACAAAAGCTACCTCGAGTGCTTTCAGGTACAGTCGTGTGGCTTCTTCTATTTTTCCCTGTTCCCTCTTAATGTTGGCTAAGTTGTTCTGGGAATCGGCATGTGTTGGGCAGAGCTGAAAGTTTGAAAAAAGTTGTATTACCACAAGTGCCAGAGTGAAGAAAAAAGAGCTTCAAGAACAAAGTGTGTCACAACTTATTCACCCCCAATGCTGTCATGTAAGCATTTTCCGCCTCTTGCACAAGACCCTTTTCCTTCAAAGCGTTCGCCAGGTTACAATACGCATCCGGGAAATTTGGCTGAAGTTCGATAGCGCGACGATAAGTATCAATTGCCAGGTCAATCAATCTGTAAAAGATTATGAGAAACCTACGCATGTAAGATAGTAAACTTGTGTAATGGAAAAAGCAAACTCACCCTTGTTCGTAGTAGACGCAAGCAAGATTCCCATGGACGACTGCGTGATTTGATGCGAGATTAAGAGCGCGAAGATACGCAGCGACAGCCCTGAAAATAATAGGCAATAGAAGTCAACAGAAACCTCAAGAGAAAAAACTTTAAACTCTACCTGTCAAAAATTCGTGCCTCTTTAAGAACGTTTCCGAGATTAATGTATGCATCCAAAAAGTTGGGGTCAAGTTGAACAGCCTGAAAGCACGAGCAATCATTGGTCAGAAGAAGCCGAAGAAAGCCTTCTATGATGATAAAAGAATTCGGCTATCGAAATCTACAACAAGCATGAATGGCCGGTGGCAGGAAGTGGCAGGTTTTCAGCACGAACCGCGCAATCATCTGTTGCGCTGAAGCAATCGGTTCTCTTCTCAAAGGTGTGTAAGATGTCCCAGTACTTCCACTAATGGAGCCACAGATAAGATTAAGACATTACAGAAAGTAAAGGGTGAGATGGCGAGAGAATTTCACATTAAGGCCGACTTATTGGCTGCCTGCATCATATGGAATGTGTTGAAACCCTCTGAAGAATTTCCTTCTCCCACTCCTTCCCCTGCTTCTGAAACTTAGCTTGTCTTTTTCTACACACAAATATTACCCAACTGCATCGGAAGTCTCTGTGGGAGAATTAAGATACCAAGATATCTACAGAGCATTATTCCTTTAATACGTTGGTAATCGCTACTCATTGGTTTCAAATTTTGCAGATACCCAGAAATAGGTCTCCCGCCAGATTCGCTCTCTCAAAGAGATAAGACCGACCTTTTCAAAATGATGGATTGCCAACCAGATTTCACCCTGAGCATTGAACACACAACCGAGATTAGACCAAGCCACAGCAAATTGCGGTTGCGTCTCGATTGCTTTCAAATAGCATATCTAAAATAGATAAACAAATAACAAACACGTAAAGAAGGGGATGAATGATGACAGATTATCATAACATCACGGTGAACAAAACAATAAATTTCGTTACCTTTGCGTCTTCTAATCGACCCATTGCCTTGAGCAAATTCCCCAAATCACTACGCACACAATACAGCTCCTTAAATATTCTTATTTGAGATGACCAAAAAAGGAAATAGCATGAAAACTGACCGGGTTGTAATTGAGTGCACTAAGATAGGCTGCAACAGCCTGATCCAAATCGCCCCCAGCAACCAGAGCAGCGGCCAAGTTAATGTACCCATCGATAAAATCAGGCTAGAATAAATAACTGACAACTTGGAAAAATCATATGAATACAATAATTTGTTTCTTGTAAAATAGAAATCATGAGACAGAGTGGAGCTACTTTTCCAAAATTACCTTTAGTCTAACTGCGTATTTATAGTTTTCAAGAGCTTCCGCTAGTTCCCCTCGTTCCTTGAAGACATTCCCCAGGTTACTGTAAGCTTCAGCGCATTGACTGTTAGCTTGAATGGCCATTGTTGAGAACTGTTTAGACCTAAATGATATTGACATTAGTGTGGGAAGATATGAAAACTGATGAAAAATAACACATTCTGTAGCCCTGACATTTTAAACATAAATAGCAGAGAAACGAACACAGACAGGCAGTCTATAAACTTATGTATTTATTACTGCGCAGATTCGAAGACGGCAAAGTTGCAAGTAGTGCCATTTTGGCACGTATACACCAGGGACAAAATTCAAAACGAAAACCCTCCACAGTCAAAAAAAAGACTTCCCATGCCCAAGGTTCATCTGGTATCGGATTGGCTGCGCACAGGCCGGATTCTGGAATTTGCTTTACAGGCCCTCCCGCACACAAAATTTCATCGGCTGAACACCCATCCGAATGCCGCCGTGTTGTAGCCTGGGTAAATTTAATGCGTAGCTTAACATTCCGAAATGAAAATTAATGAAAACGATTACTTCAGACGTCCACGCTTGAGAGAAGAACAACTACCGACTCATCTACTGTTCAGAACAACGCTAGAACTATGAGTGAACGACGTATAATTCGGTGTGCGCCACGCATTCCCTTCCATTCAGAAACGTAGAGAGGTGAAAATCCAGTTGGAGGGGGCCACTCCTCAGTATGTTATCCTTAGTCCTAGAGAGCATTCCTTTGGGCTATCTAAGGATGAGGATAAGTAGTACATGGATACTCATTTGGAGCGTACTTTTGATAAGGACCGGTTGGTGTCCTTCATCCCACTCCCCCTGCCCACATCCCGCCCAATTTTTGGCACCTCTTCATCCACCCTGGAGCTCCTCCACCCTTAAACCAAGGCAGAACTCTCCATTTCCCTGGTTCAGGACCGTTTTCATCGACCAATGCCGGCCAGTTGTGAAAGCACCTCTGGATTACTCTCACGCTACACCAGTACTTATCAGAAGCACACTTTAAATGATCGATTACGTGTCACCAGCGCCTCATTCTTATCTTGAGTATTGGAGAGCACAATGGAGTGGCCCCCTCCAACTGGATTTTCACCCGTAGAGATCTAGTTACGGAATCTAGTTCACAATGCGATACTTCGGACCTATCGATATTGGACGCAACCCACTTGCCCTTGCAGTTGAGCTGGCACCAGACCAATTCTCACGAGGAATGAAGAGTAAGATGGTAGTGTTGAGTAACTGCTGTGAAAGTGTGATCTGAGGCTTCTTACTCACAATAGAGTTACATCATTCATCCGAAAAAAAAATCAGGCGGAATTAGAACTTTGAATAGATGCATTCGACACACGCACCTACACGAAGGTCCAGTACGCGTCACACTCCATAAGACTTACTACTCGAATTCGTTACTATTATGTTAATTAGTGTTGAGCCCTAGTTCTTTTCGAACTCCGATCTGCTACATTCCAGTAACTAACGGTTTCACTGGCTCAGATTTTCAAGAGATTTCTCTCGTGTGTCTGCGGAGGCGGAAATAGATGCGTACTCACTTTTCAAGATTCTTGAGTTGAAAATGAATCGAAGAGAGCAGCAGAAGTACGCTGACATTAGTGCGATCTTGTTGATATATCATGAGGCAGTGACGTTCAGCATTAGCGTAATCTCCAGCTTGATACAGTCGATGTGCTTTCTCAGTGATGGCTAAATAAAGAAGCCTGTATAGCTATTCAGAGACTTTTTACCTCTTGACAGACCAAAGAAGTCCTCTCTCTCGACATCCTAGAACATTTTCATTTTGTACAGATTCTTTATGCTTTTTATATCTCACAAGCATGATTCAAATGGAAAATTCGGTCAGATCTCCAATATTCATCTACGATAAAAATCACGGTAGTGTATAAGATTCAAATAAATGTGATAAAACGTTTTTTCCTTTAAGTATAAACTTCTTTTCCGAAGGAATATGAACGTACATACTTTCCCCCGCACAAATTATCCTCATAAAAAGGGAAAGCATACGTATTTCTTTCTTAAATGTACACTTGGCGGAAGCCATATCGCTTGTGAACAACGACAAGGACTATGATTAGTGTATTCGATCTACCTTCTCCCTTCCAAATTGTGTGAATAGATCAATCCACACAACACTACTGGAGAGGATGCACGCCGTCTGAAATCGTACCCACGACCGCTCTGACACTACCGCCCGCACAGTCACTGCGCTACGGAGCTCAACACTGCCTGTGTGCAGCGGCGCACCCATGAATTACGCCAAACTCACCAGCAACATCTAGGGGTGCAAGATGAGATGGTCCTTGCATGGAAGTAGACGGCACATTCTGCAGAAACGATGCATTCTGAGCAGCCTGCTGAAAGCAAACAAAGTTTTCAGTCCGCCGAAAAAAAGGTTGTATGGGAAAAATATTAAGTAAATTCTTATTCAGCCTATTCTGCCTTTTAGGGGTAGGATTGACTTACCAACAAAAAGAAACCCTCCATAAATTTGCTACAGCACAAAACTTCATAAACTTCACCCCCATATTGACAAGAATCAAGCTTCCCTAGAAGCCCTTCTTACACTGCTAAGTTCAACTGAACTTACCTTGGAATCGTGAAAATTATTTCACACTTGCATAGACTATAAGACTAAAGGGTTGTGAGTAAGAAAAAATATTTGAAGTCGTATATTTGCCAATCATACCTTTTGAATAGCAGCCACCATACTATTCAATTGATGACTTTGTAACGAAGTCAGTCCATGGGCAGACGGCGCCAACCCCGCTGCGAGAACGGGTTGTTGCGGAACAGCGCCAGGCGCCAGCTGTTCTCCAGTGGCGCCCACTAACTGAAACATATAGTTTGGGTAGGAAGAGTAATTCGAAAAATTACTGAGAAGTCATGGAAATGAGGTATGCTCAGCCTTTAAAATGTGAAAAAATAATTTACGCGATTTCGTCGCCAATCTATCACTCATCCTCTTATCAACTCAGAATACAAAAAAAGGATACTTTTCCTGCTCTCCTGACATTTATGGGCAGGTGGCTCACCTTATTTAAGGACTGTTGTATCAAGAACGCCTGTTTCGATGGATCCATGGGCGACGCATTCACGGTCCAGAAAGCCTAGAATATAATTTTTATCTTCCAGACTTTATAGGATGATGTACTGCAGAAATCGTTTACTCGTTTACTGATATTCTTGAAATACGCCAACAAGTCGCCACAAATGACGAAAAGTTTTGGAATGGCGGTGTGTATACGTGAAGGTAAAAAACGAATAATATTGCCTCATTTGATTCTTTGCATTTTTTGAATTTTTTTTTCGTAGTCAATATCGTGTTCTAAAAAATAGAATAGTGCATAAGTTTTGCGACACATGGTTTTTTTCGGAAATTATTATTTCACTTCATGAACATCGATATACAAACGTCGCGTCAGCTCCCTGTCAACTAGGCTCAACACTCAGTAGGTGAGTATCGATAATATCTATGAATGTTGGAATAATATAACGTTCGAAAAATGCATCGTGTGTCGAGGCAATGGTGCGCCAACCTACTAACTCAAACGAAAAAAAAATTATAGGATCTATTATGTTACGTTTAATCCTTTTGTTAAGAACACGGCAGTTGTGAGCAGACCGCTTCACTAACTCTATCAAATTGGAGCTTTGCAGTACGACAGTTTTCGGGAAGTTTTGCTTTACTGCTAATCGGCTCGCCACGTTATACGTGTAAGCGCTGATACGCTTAGGTAGACATATTATGAAAGGCTGAGTTACGGCGAAACAGTGCCGCGGTAGCGTAACTTGTAGCGCAATTGACCGGCAAAAGAGAGGTGCGGGTTCAATTCCCGCCTGAGCCAAACGTTTGTCCATAACCCAACACGCTTGTGGAACTTTCGCAAGGCGAACAGCGGCCAAAAATAGCAGTTAACAATCGCAAACAAATCATAATCATTTTACTGCCACTCCTCACACTGCTGTACCACGGTCCATGGTCTGAGATACAGTACTCAGGTGGAAGCTCTCAGGTGAGAGGCGGCGTGCACGGAAAAGTGCGCGGTCCGAAACATACAAGTGAGCTTTTAAGCATTCCAAAACTTCTGATAATCATCAATCATGATGTCGGTAACTTCACTGATTCTTCACTATTTTATTCATGGATGAGCACGAAGTCTCCAATTAGGAGAAATAACATGAGATAAACCGATGCAAGGAGTTACTGCCAATTCCAATGAATACCCGTGCTGTTTGAAATACTGATGGCCGCAAAACTGATTGAAAAATCGGGCTGGGCTCCCCCGCGTTCTGCACGAATTTGGGCGGGGTTGCGGCGAACCTGCGGCGAACGCGGCCGAGCGGTCGTCAGACTTCGACGCGCGCACATCAGCAAGACGATACGTAATGTAGCGTCGAATACTCAGGGAAGTCTACGACCGCTGCGCCGCGTTCGCCGTGATCCCGCCCAAATTTGTGCAGAACGTGGGGGAGCCATCGTGCTGAGTTAGTCAAAGTGAAGGACGATTCAATATTAAACAGAACAAACCAATCACCCATCACCCTCATCGAAGAAAAACTGAAACCAACACAGGAAAGTAAACCGTAAACTGGGATCGGAAGCAAATGCTAATAGAACAAATGGTAAGTTCAAAACTAATGGTGGGGTGTCACCATGTGATCATGATTTAGTTGATCTTTTTGGGCACACGCATTTCATCCTCAAAGCGTTGACCTCACAAGTGAAAGTTAGCACAGCAGAGGTATTAAGCTATCGCGAGAAAGAGAGCTACCACGGTTACTGGGGACAAAGTGGTGGAATGATAATTTGAGAGATGTTCCCAGAAACATGAGCTCGTGTAATTTGAACTTTTAAGGAAACAGTACGCACAGATATCTCAATTAGCACTCTTCACATATATCTTCAAGGAGCGAGCGAAAATCATTGCAGTTAATTCTGCACTGGAGATATTGGTCCTTAAGTTATAAAAAGGCATTTCGGCGCTCATCCAGTAAGGTGGGGCATAACGATTTAGGGCGCGTAACGCGTTAAAAACCATGTGAAGCATTATTATTCCATTGTAGATGTTTAGGCCTAAGCCTCAGGAGGGAGGGAGACCTCCGCGTTCGTGAGCAATCCCCGTTTTCCCCGGAGAGTCTTCCTACCTTCTCCTAGGCTTAGTCCTGGCTGTTCAATAGGTGAATATCACTTTTTATAGACCTTTATGCCATCCAGCACAAGAAAACACGCATAAAACAAAAACACCTAAAGAAATAACCTATGAAGAAAGCTGATAGCGGCTCGTAACTTTAAAGGACTCCTTGAGCCGAAATGGCATTAGAGCATACAGTGCACCGCAATGCCCCACCTTACTGAATGAGGGCCGGCATTTCCAACGTGTTGGCGCAAAATCGCTACTCCTTCAAAAAAAACAGCTCTCTGAAGAATAGGTTGTTGAAACTACCCACTACCCACAAATATCGCAAAAAAAACTAAATAGTTGATTCGACACTAATCAACCCCTTTTGATAGGCGCCACGCATTCTA
>KZ345304.1:145995-157379 GCA_002352805.1 Teladorsagia circumcincta
AATAGAGCAGAAGCACAACTGAACAATTCGGAATCTTTATCTTTTCGGATACAAATCAATCTAATACAAAATTCTACAACTACTAGACGATATCCCTTCAAGATCCTTCCGGTGAAATGTTCTGGAGAAAAAATCCCTACTTATCGGCTTCAATGATGATGATGGACGTAGTCTGGATCATACGAATTCGAATGAGGATCTAGCGACGTCTCCATTGAAGACATGCCGTCGTAATAAAGTTCTTTGTAGTAGTACTCGAACCTGAACCCAGCAGAGATGCTTTTATTCAATTTCAAATGGAAGACTCCTGAACACTGAACCAATTTCAGACATATTTTAGCCAATTAGCCAAAAAATAAAGATGAGTTTTGTGCAAGTGTTCCTGGAATGCTACCGCTTCCTTTGACCTACACCAACTCACCATGGTTCTGGAAGAACATGATCGAGTCGCCAATTGAAAAATCCCCCCATAGGATCTCCTTTCTCCTTAATGTAACCATAGCCATTTGGGGATTTCAGAACCTGAACATGTCTCATGAAATTTTCGATTTTTCCTCAGTGTACGAACAGCATTGATACAGACATTAAAATTTTCAGAAATTCGAATATAGCGGCGCTTGCTCACGCCCGATTTCAAAAATTGTTTCTCTAGTCTTCTCTAGTCAAGCCTCATTGCCAACAAAGTTCAATAAATGATGTTGAAGTATCTTCAACTTTGTAACAATTCCAGCTTCGGAGTGAAAAAAGACGTACCTCCTTACGCATAACATGCATAAAATGACCAGCATCGCGTGGATTAATATAAAGCTCTCCAACTTCATGTGTCAAATGTCCATCAAATGCGTATTGACGAGCATCCATTTTTGAAGTAACACTAAAATGCGCTGCTAAACATTATCTGACATCTTATGAAACCATCATTAACCATCATCTAAAAACAACTAAGAATTCTCCCCATTAAGGGCTATGTCAGACTTTGCGTAACCAGCGATTTGCTAGCGAATTGCTCGATTCGCAAAGTCTGACATCGCCCTAAAACCCGCCCATGAAAACTCTGAGGTGGAATTGTTGTGCTTGATACCGCTGTCATTGAAGATCTTTCCCGAAAAATTTGTGCATTCTCTCCCAGTATGAATGTGTCAGTTGTGATCACTAGAGACAACAAGCAATGCTTCACCGCAAGAATATCGGTCTGCGAAGAGAATCAAACTCACGAAAACACATTCTATGGACAGTCGAAGGTAAATCGCGCGTAGCCAAAGGTGGGAGATGGAGAGAATGTGCCTGGAGGCGGCTACGTATCATGGACCCAATGAAACAATCCGATTAAAACGTTTGATTTCCGAGATAGAGACAGAACAATCGATAGAATATGATCCAGTAGAAGGAGGATATGAGTACACTATGTCAAAAGGTCATGAGATGTTCCTGGTGACGACATTCATTGAACCAAGTGAAAAGGTTGCCATCACCAAAATTTGTGACAGATGCCCGGCGGGAATTAGACTTACCAGTCTTTATGGTATTTCGAACTGGTTGCCAGAACAAATGCACTTTTTTGTTCTTTTCGTTCTAATCGTGGTCGATGGATCACAAGCCAGTAATTTACGGGTGAGATTGAATCATGTTTTTTTAGGGAAAACTTCCTTTGAGCAGAAAAAAAAACATACTGTTGCCGCCATCCTGCCCAACCGACTTCATCCAATATCGTAAACCACTCTTCCATCACATCTCCAGAATGCCATTCAAAGAAATCAAGATCTAATCGTTCAATATCTTCAACCACAGTGTCAGCATCACCAGGACGCGACCAATCATAGGCCAAAATCTTTGAATGTCTCCTGCCCAAGAAAAATTGTACGTTATAAGAGTCGGACTTGCATGCATTTTGGGCAAGCAAAATATAGTGATAAATATTATGAGGTGCGATACTCTTACCTGTATTCTTTGAGAGAATCCTTATACGACTCCTCTATAGTCTTCAAATAACGTTCGTCTACTGCGGCAATTTCGTTGGGCTAAAAGTTATGACTATGATGCTTTTAATCGGATATCCTTTTACAATAAGTGGCAAGACAAATACGTAGCAAATTTCCGAAGTTGATGACACAATGGTTGAGATTGAGCCAATCGAATGAAGAAACAGTAAGAAACTTATAAGTATGTATTTTCATTAACTTTAACCTACATTTCCGCGAGACCGTATATTTTCCAGACATTTTTGTACAGGAGTATCAAGATACACGACAAGGTGAGGCCAGAAGTGCAGCTGTTTAACTGCAGATTTGCGCACGTAGTAGTAATGCTTGAAATCTGAAAGTTGGTTTGATTTATTGCATGAGCATGAGCATCACGAAGAACGAATACGCTAGAAGCATTCCGCCGCGTTCATAAGTAACGATTCGAGCGATTTAGCAATTTTGTGGGAAAGAGTTTGTTACGTATCGATCTGAAAATTTGGCGATCAGGAGGCTCAGCGATTCCTGTTCGAAATCACCGATTTAGCGACTCAGCAATTTTGTTGGAAGGAGTTTGTTACGTAACATCAATTGAATTGACCCGCCCTATGAGCGCTCGTCGATGAGGTGCGTTGGTTACCCTTCTTCAACACTCATGCATTAATTCCTCTACTCCCAAAGCCGAGAAGATATAATACAGATAGATAATGTGATGATGTGAGCTATGTACCATCTAAGCACAGTAAGACCAGGTCTGACGCGCCAACCATCTGTGAGGGTAAACGTTCTCGTTTACAGATTTTTATAAACGCAGCAGTTTGTCGATTAGCCTTGTCTGATCAGCTATCCCTTTTTGTGAGCACTTTTTTCATTCTGGAGCGAGGACGATTCCATGGAGTTGAAAGTAATATTAAAAGTTTCTCGCGCCATTTAGTATCCGCCTGACTAGCAGAGCAGAGCAATCACGAAAAAATCAAGACGGCGACTGCGCTTGCACTGTTTGAAAACGATGTTGCGCTTGCACTGTTCGAAAACGATGTTCCATTTTCAACGATAGCAATGAAAAAACAGCAAAATCGCCAATAAATTTGGGAACGAGGATGAAATTTCATAAGCACTCGCCGACCTGCAACACCCACCGCAGGAGCTCTCTTCCAACTCCGAAACTCAAAACCAAAATCATGCAGCCAATACAAAGCTTTCGAAACGACAAAATTATACTGACAGTTAGTGAGCGACAACAGACAAATGCAACAGTTTGAATAATAGTTATCTGTTTATGAAATCTCTAGAAAGTCCAAAGCAGCTTGCAGAAAAAAAAGGTGAAGCACCTAGACACATTATTCAAGCTCACCAAATTGGTTGATCAACTCACACTCATGTCCTACGTAATTTTTGGATCGCATAGCGTTCACAAATACAAAATCAGAATATGGTGACCGCTCCAAAACCACTCCTTGACCTGAATAGACAAAGGATGATGAGCGGCTTTTCTACTCATTCTTTACTGTGATTTTAAACAAACGCCAAACAACCATAGCAAAATTTAGAAAAAAATAAACGCACACTCACAACAGAGTCAAAAGTATTGATTATAGATGTTCATTATAGATGATTATAGATGATGAACACTAAAGAGCCCATACCTGTATTGAGAATGTGAGCCACCGCGTTCAAATACTGGTCGAAACGACATTCAAATATGCGTTGTTGCATCTTTGCTGTCATATCGCTCATTGGGTTTTTATAAAACATATCCATGTCAGGCATCCGGAAACTCTCAGGGAACTAAATTCGAGCATCATTGCAAAGGAGAACAAAGAAAAGATGCAGTAGAAATAACTGTACCAGATGATAGAAATTTCTCAAGTCGTTTCCATACCGATCAATGAGTATATCTTCCATTTTGAACTCAGGCATGTGATATAGACCAAGATGATCAGCAAGTTCAGCAGACAGTTTACTCTACAAGTATTGAAACATTTATCAATGCAAAGCACCAATTTGAGCGTCAAACAATAGCCATGCTTGATAAGCCAACACTTTTTGAAATCAATCAGCGCTGAAGATTGAAACATCCTAAAATATTAGTGTGAGACCTTCACGATCATTTCAATGCAAACCTTTTAGTCTTGATACAAAATATTTCCAAAACCGACGTAAGACCCAACGACAAGGAAGGGCAAGGGTGTAGTTTACTAGGACACAAAGCGACCTGTCCGCTTTTCGTAACGTGGAACTTTTTTCCGCTGTGAGAATTCTAGGTCCACTCCTGACCAGTGGTGGACCTGAGATTCCCGCAGCGACAATTCTCGCTGCAAAAGCGGGAAAGTCGCTTTCTCTCCTTGCGAGTCACACCCAAGACCTTCTGTACTAATTAAGCGGAATACATCAATCCCTTCTGCTTCTTCTTTAGCACCATAGAGCTTAAACTAACATTAATTGTGAAAATACTGATAAAAATGGCGAAAACATCAAGACAAATTCAGCCAATCAAATGCTCATTTTTACCTCTTAAGCACAATCATCCACGCGAAAGAGGTTAACTTTTGATCAATCTTTGACTAAACTGATCACTCATCGACTTCAACTTTGAATGCCTTGTGATGACCACAGTTGAAGAACCACGCCTACATATATTAGGCGACACCTAAGGAAGTACTCAGACATTGCATTGGACGTGCGAATTCACGAATTCGCGGAACGCACGCTTCTTGCCAAGTCCATGCAAAGCAACACACGGCTCCATCATCAACGGTCGCGGCTTCAAGCCGACATTCAAGTTTTGTTTCGAGAAAGGAGGATATGTAAATTACTAACTGCAGAAGTTGCACTTCACCAGATCCATGGTTCAACATACTACAGTATGCAGGTGGTCCACGTTGAAAAAGCAACTGACAAAATTGAAAAGAGATAAGCTGAGGACACTTTAAGGATAACAACAATGGCGCAGCATATGGCACTGGCGACAGCCCCTACATTGTGGCAACGCAAAAATTGAAATCCTCCAAGAAACCCCAGAAAAGTAAACTTAAGTGCAGAAAAAAGTTGTCAAAAACCTGCGTGTGAGTGTGGTCATATATTCGTTCATCCAAATTTTTTTTCATAGATTCGCAAGTTCAGGAAAGAATTTTCAGCGGACTTCAAATCATTATGACAACGTACCTTTCCGGCGCCAATATTTCCCTCGACCACAATAAGTTTCGAATTTTCATGGAAGTGGGGTTTCGTCTTATCTTTGAGCATGTCAATGTTGTGAAATCCTTTCTCTTTATACGGCCACGGATCTGGATAATCAGGAGGCAGTCTGAAAATTAGCTTAATCAAGTCAAAACCAATAGAGGAGTATGTCTTGGAGGGAACGTGGTTTGAAATTCTTGAAGTCATTCAAGCAGAGGATTGACAGCACTAGCAATTTTACAATTTTCAACCTCTGCGAAACATTCCGTGAGACCTCTGAGAACATAAAAAAGCTTACTTTAACACGCTCTTGTGAACCATACTCCTGTTTTGCGGTATGATCGGGGCGCTAGTAGCCGCCAATAGACGAGAGGCTGCTCTCCCCAGCTTCCCCATAGACGACGCCATGGCCGCCTAGAAAAAAGTTGCCAAATCACAAGATCTTTCCATGAATGAATGTGTCCATCCTCTGTATTGCTCTCTACTCTGATCAATACTTTAAACCACATTCCACTACTTCACAACTTTTGACAACAGCAATTTGAATGGGTTTTGCTGAGTCAAAACCAGGCATATCCTGCTTCAGAAAACTAGGGGCGCGTCGAGTGCAGACCGCACACCACAGGTGACGTTGGCTCCAAGTAAATCTAGTGACTGGTGATTTATAGTGATAGCTGATAGCTGGTAAATGAGACTTGTAATCAGTGTCAAGTAATAAGGTACAACTCCATCATTTTATTAGCGGAAAACATTCACGTTGCTGAAGGGTGCCGTCACTTGTGGTGTGCGGCCTGCATTCGACGCGCTTCTCGTTTTCTGAATCAGGGTATAAACGACCGTGCATCATTCCAACAACATTTCCAACGAGAAAATCATCCCGTACGGTGACGAAAGCGATGTTGACAGGAACCATCGATCTCCGTGCCCAGACGAGTCGTGAACAGAGTCAACTGTCACGTTGGAAATAACATTAGAATAGGCGATCTCATCCTTGAGGGGCCCCTCGTGACCCTCTCCAACGATGGATGGTGTCCATGACATGTAACCCAGTTCTCTTGGAACTGCCAAGCTTACTTCAAAACACCCCACAAGACCACTACAAAGGAGGGAGTCGACGGAATACTTGAACACACTTAAAGATGCCTCCGTTTACGCTCCCGTCTGCGCTCTCTCGCCTTATCAGCGGCTAATGATAATCGTGATCTCACACATTCAACTTTTGTCACCCTGTAGTTGACTCACTCGCCTAGGTGTCCCTCCCCTGTACAAGGCTTAATCCCAAGGCGTTCACCTTCCTCCTCGGATTTTGGAGCAAGTCAGGCGCCGCTTTTGATCGTCGGTGCTCTCCGCCATTCGTGGCAGGACCACAGAAGAAAGTTCAAGTGCCCGTAAACCGCCATCCCTCCCCAAGAACACACCCCTTTGCTATAGAATGCCTAACGGAAGGTTAAGCATGGTCATGAATGCAGACGTAGCCACACAGATGTGACCAGACACAAGATAGCGATATTTATTTTTCAGGGCCGTCGAAACTTTAAGAGCGATTCTGCAAAATAGCACACATCGCGACGACTTCGAAAATCTGCTATTACGTATGCTTTTTGATGGCTGTCATGACAGCGTTGCTAATGACAAGTCAGTATTTGCGGTTCTCATGAGCACAGGAAACAAAGCGTAAACGGGTATTAGAATTAGAGCAAAAGCACTGTTGCACATAGAACTGCATATTATGAGTGGTTTCCGAACGCTTTGTATCGATATACACGGCTCCATGCACTTTAACCCCACAATCGCTAACCGCTTTTCACAAGTTGGTATATAATTGTGGTAATCCTACCTCCACACTCCTCGGTTCAACACCTTCACTATTAAATATTCATTACCAGAACACTGATAATAATAGCAGTCCCACAATGTCAATGACACATCTATAAAATTGCTAACACCAACTGTAATTGAAAGGCAAAACAACGAACACACCATGACAGCAATCGGTATGGAAAGCGTTTATTTACCTACTAATGAGAGGGTTGCTAACAAGAAAAGACAAACACGTAACCACATGGAAAATACATAACCGACTAACAACGCCAGTAAAATATAAAGAAATGAACAATCGCAGAACAACAGTGGCAATCACAAGATATAGCAGATGTCACGAAATGCCTGCGTTTTTTTTTTCAACGACACCCGGAAGTGTAAAAAAACATTGTGATTATGAAGTAAAAAGCCAGTTATCTTCTGTCGCGTCCACCACCATACGAAGGAGGAGGTCCCCGGAACCCGCCACTTCGGCGATCATCGCGACCATATCCATTGTCTCTGCTGCAATTTGCACATTAGCGTAGCACAGACGCATGGAAATTTAAATTAAATTTACCTTCCACGATCCCGGAAGCGATCGCGATCATGTCCGCGATCGCTTCCACGGCTTCCATATCCACGATCGCGGGAGCGACTGCGATGTCTGGAGGAACCATTCCTGTCGTGATCACGATAGCTGTCCTTTGGCGGTCCACGAGGAGAATCTCCTCTGTCCCGATCACGATCACGAACACCGTCTACTGGAGGTAGGCCGGCTGCCTCGCGTTCCTCAATTGCTGCGCGAGATTCACGCGCTCTTCGAGTGTCTCCCTTACCGCCACCTAGAAATCGTAACTCATCTAAGGTAGGGCGATAACTGTGCTCAAAGTGACAGATAATTGAACTAGCACAATGACCGCGTCCCGTGTTCAAAAAAAATGCAACTGCTCTGCACCATTGTATGGAAGGTGGTTCTCGATCGCAATCGGGATTGCCGTTAAACTGATATAATATCAATCGAGAGAGCAAAAATTGAAAAGTGGGCATACCTAGCCTTCTTGGCAGCCATGATTTCTGGGTGCGACCTCGTTCATAGTCAACGATAAGCCTGCGTCCATCAACTTTTGTTCCATCAGCACGTTTGTAAGCATCTGAAAACGGTGAATCTGTTGGCAGCCATGATTCATTACAGCATTACCTGGATAGATAGTCGTGGATTACCCGCGGGGAAGATGGTATACGATATCAGCAGCATGTACTATTTAGAAAACAACTTACGCAGCAAACTTACGATCCGACTAAACTTACATTGCGCGCTCAGTATTCACTGCCATCGAGGTACCGCACAGCGAGATAAAACTTACCCGTGTGCTTACCCGAATATGACAAAAATTAGAAAAGTTACCTACACGCAAATATTTCACGACCGCAAGGAAGGTCGTGAACCCGTTTTTGGGTGTTTCCAGTCCAGATAAACTATACAATGAATCGAAAGGTTTACCAGGAATCCACATCATCGCCCGGTGTTCAATGACGAAGTTCAAATGAAACTAACAGTTTGAGTTTTCTTTTAGCTAGATGTGTAACGGTGACGCACGACAGAGTGCAACAAGATCTAGTACCCTCAGAAGTGTTGCCAATCTGTGAGCCATTATGATACGGGACCCAAGCATTACGTTCAAATGAACTTCGTCTCAAACAAACCTATTCATTCAACCAGTAACCAGCGCAAAAGTAGAATATGAACATCTGGCGAGGTGCTGTAAGAAAACAGCAATTATTTTCCGTAAAATGACCATGAAAAATAACTAAACTGTCTTCTATTGCTTAGCGCGCAACGTTACCTAGGCCTCCTATGACAGCGCAGGAGCCCCCCATACATCATAGTAACTAAAGGTCAATGATAAAACAAGTGAAAATCAGACGCGAAGGCGAGCGGCGTACACAAAATAGGCTCTCAAAACAAAGGAATGAATTTATCGGCGACACCCGCCTTCGCTTCTAATGATGCACTTTGATGATCTTCAGAAGTGCACATGAATATCGGTGTAAGACCCAGCCACAAGAAAAACAAAACTAACTAGACATTTCCGCTTTATCGCTATACTCGATGAAAGCATAGCCACGCGGCTTTCCATTCAAATCGTGGATCATTGCCAACTGAAAAGAAAAACGATTCATGTAAGCAGTTCCGTCGTCAGAGAGAGGTTTGGCAATTTAAGAAAACACAGCTAACCTTCTTTATTTTTCCGTATGTTTCGAATTCTCGCTTCAACTTATTTTCCGAGGTTTCATAATTCTGAAAATGATTGAGTGAAACATAACGACAATTCATATAAGAAACAGAAGAAATGAATAAGAACTAACTATTCTAGCCACGAAGAGAGTCTTATATGGGTCCTCTGTAGCATTGGGATTGTCAGCTGGATTCCACTGCGCTATACCTTGCTCCACCTAGGAATACGAATTCAGAAAAAAAAGGAGACCTCTGCTAAGAATCTGATGAATTGTGAGGCGCATTCACAGTCGGTCGTCCGATCGTAACGATCGCACAGCACTGGATGCGTATCGGTCGTCAGACGTGCCCGAAGATTTTACTGCCAATACGTATCTAACGCCCTACGAAATTTACGACCGTTATAATCGGACGGCCGACTATGAACGCGCGCACACAACCGCTATTGACAGAAAGAAAACTGAAAAGAATAGCGAACAGTAGCAAAAATTTCATCAGCACCTTGTAAGCCAGTAACTCTTCCTTTTCTCGTCTGCGTCTTTCTTTTTTCTCTGCTTTCGTCTCAATGATAGGCTTGGGAGGAGTATCTTTCGGGTCCTGGAAACATGTCACAATAAAAACATATCTACGTATGATCAACAAAGCGTAATGAGAAGGAAAAATGGTGACTTCTACTCGTGTTCTACATTTCTTGACGGTTCTAGGATGGAACTCTCTGTCTCAGTCTTTCATGTTGGAGACATGTTCTCTGATCTCTTCGATCTATTATACATTCTGTGCTGAAGCCTTCGCAAATCACAGTGTTGACGGCACGATCTTGTCCTTATACCTCATCGATCCTTCACCGAATCTCCTCTTCCGCTTATGATTAACGGCTTCCCCCGTCTTACAAAAGTGAATACAACACCTTGTGGAGGGGATCAGTGTGCAAAAGGGTGCTTGCACGACCGAAAATATGAACAGCAGGTGCTTCTGTATTACTAGAGGGTGTTTCCGCAAATACGCCATCACGAAACCGACACTGCTAGACCGACGTGCTTTTCGGTTTCGTTAGCGGGGGTTCATTCCCCAGCTGTCTTATAATTCATTTTTTTACAACCAGACAGATCGTCATGTGTGCCGACATACTAACACAACAAGGTTGTCTCATAAAATGTAGGGTTTGCGAGCATGACAAACCATTGCAAGTACAACCAAAAAGCTCCTTAAAGCACCCCTGATTGCCAAATTCGTCTTCGTCTTTATAGGCACTCACTCAATCGTGGCCTAATTTAATTAGACAAGCACGTTCAAACCCTGCTCAGGAAAATATTACACTCCTTGTGGACATTTGAACGCATTGGTTGTACTGAAAAACTGAGGGCTATTACCCTGTGAGAGGCCGTACCATTATGCCATCCTTCCGCCAGAGGAACGCTACCCTCAACCTCCCCCGATGCTATCCTCCTCCAGCCTTAGAGGATGAGTATGCTGCATCACGGACTCTGCTGTCTAGTTTATCGTGTGTAGTTGCGCTGCTCTATCAGTCGGGAGGATAGAAACGCAAAGGTATGACGGTTCTTGTGACGCAACCCTGTCTCCCCCAACTCCAAGACAGCATTGAGAGGAGGACACGTCCTCTCGGGGAAAGGATGGCGCACGGCCTTCGCTTAGCGAGGGTTATGGTAATACCCGGTTTCGCAGTCTCTGCGGTTATCACATTTCAGTGGGTGTGAACACAAGATCCTCACGTCGACAGTATTTTTCCAATTTTTTCTTTTACCAGACTTGTCCCCCGCAACGCACACGTATTGCTTTGTTGCTTCGTCCATTCAGCTGTGGCCTAATCGCCTAATTGAATGCACGATCGCCAGCTTTTCACGCTGGATTACAGCGATGTCAGACTTTGCGAATCTACCGATTCGCTGGCAAACTGCTGGATGCGAACGTTGCACCAGCGGAGGCCTATTTCAGACTGCGAACGCAGCGACTCGCTAGCGAATTGCTGGGTACGAACGTTGCACCAGCGAATCGAGCTGTGTACCAGCGGATCGAACGATGTACCAGCGACACAACACTGTTTGGGCGGGACCCAACGTTTAACACGTTGACGAGCGTGTGGTATGATGTCATACCACACTCTACCGGCCGTGTGGGACTGTGTGACATGATGTCATACCACAGTTTTTTTAAGATGGTTTTCAAACATTTCAGGGAACTTATTTATG
>KZ345304.1:160799-175796 GCA_002352805.1 Teladorsagia circumcincta
GAGATGCCCGTCGCGCGATGGTGATCGCGCGATCACCATCGCTCGATTGCAATCGCGTGTCAATCGCCGACTATGACGGCGATCTTACGAAACGGGTGAGGCTCAGGGACTTAGCTTTGGAGAGAGCAGGGATCCGCGGAGAGCGCAGGCTGGAGCACCAAACTGAGGCGCTCTAAAGGACTGAGTTCAAGTAGTCCGTCAACCTCGGGCCTCGGGGGGGGGGACCTCGCGATGGCGCGGCACTCTATTCGTCTGCTCCTCCAGTGCTTAGTCATGGGGTAGTAACTCTTTCGCCATCACGTGGCAGTTTCGAAATACGCGCCATCGGACTGGGTCTTGGGGCCGGGTGCAGCAAGCCCCAACTAGGGGATGGGTCCCTAAAACTCTGCATCTCTGGACTCTTCCCTATCCCTAACCACGAGAGTTGCGCCATCAACAGAGCAGACAAGCAGAGTTTTGGGGACCCATCCCCTAGTTGGGGCTTGCTGCACCCGGCCTTTGGAGAGGTCCCACCTGTAGCTTCCCTAACCCGCGTGTTTTGAATTGCCGTTACGTGCTATCCACGTTGCTTGTCATGGGGTGTGCACGAGGTATCTCGTCCATTAGCCCACATTACCCGCTATGGTTTATAGACCACATGAACTTTCCTCAGCTGTCCTTACGCGGATGGCTATGCGAGCGTGCGGGTATGTGAGCATGCGTCTTTTCCATGTAGTAGGAGTTTGAACGTGCGAGTTCGCTGTATCGTTCGCACACACTCGCCACTTGGTAGCGCGAGCCTGGCCTGGAGTCGTCGACGAAGACACTCACGTCCATTTTCTTGATCCCTTCCTTTCCTAGGCATCCTTCCTTCATTTCTTGCTATTTCTTGGATTTTGTCCCCAGGCCCCTTTTCCTCTAGTTCTTGCAATTCCATTCTCTATGGCTGGTGTCATTGAGTCTAGGGAATCGCGCGTTACGAGCGAAGCGCCAGCTGCTCGAGCGATGAGCAGGGCGTACAAACGATGCACCAGCAATTCGAAAGTGAGGAAAAGTGGCGAGCCTCCTATCAACACTTTGAGTCTCGCTTTTTTTCTGGTTCTGCTTTACAAGATTCGCGAGCGCATAAGAGCTCGCGGGGACATGAGAGTGGGAGTGCTGTGGTCCGCTAGGTTAGGAAGCGACTTTTCCGCTTTTTGCGCTCGAAAGTTTTCGCTGTGCTAACTCTGAGTTCACTCCTCGGAGCGGTTGCGCCAAGCCCCATTGAGGGGCTGAGCAGTGAACTGAAGTTCCCGCAGCGCGCGGGCGTAAAAGTCGCTTTAGTAGCGGATCACATCCCATGAGAGCTTGGGGGAAACTGGCGAGGGTCAAAGTGCTGACGAGAGGAAATCTCGCCACGTTCCCATTCTTTCGAATCGCTGGGGCATCGGTTGAACCGCTGAGACCGTGTGCCATCCTTGCACGAGAGGGAAACGATGCTATCCTAAGATTGAGGGAGACAGGATTGCGTCAGGGGATCCACCATACTTCCGTGTTTCTACGTTCGTAACAGTTAGAGCAGCGCAAACCTTCAGAGAATCGAGTGCGCCGCCATGGAAGGATCCTTACAGTCTTCACCGCTTGGTGGCTGATTCTGCAGGGGTCCTTTCTCTCTTTCCCGCCTAGACTGAGATAGGATAGCATCAAGGTAAGGGACACGTTCCCCTGGAGGGAGGATAGCATAGTGCCAATGGTGCACCGCTCGAACAGCTGGCACATCTCTCCAACCCCGCGGCTCGTTGGCAGCCAGCTAGACTCGCAAAGGTTGACGGCCCTTCCGTGACGTGCTTGCCTCAAATTCCCTTCGGTGGACTTTCTCCATTTTTCCTTGAAACAAAAAACGGTTTTGACCCCAAAAATCAACAAAACGGCAAACAGTTTCTCTGGAATCTCCCCAAGGGAACTTTTAACTGTGTTAAGCAAGTAATTTCACTGGAAACGGCTGTGTTGTTGAATCGTTGAAACTATAAGCCTTTGGAACACTAATTGTTTCAGGAAGAATTGCTGCAGGAAGTTGGTGAATACGGGGAATCCATTGATCATTCTCTAAATGACGCTTATGGAGATGAAGCAGAGCAAGAAAGACATGGAGATGATCCTTATGGTGGTATGCCTCTCGATCTTTATGACAACATCGTGGAGTTTAAGAGGTTTGTAATCTGGGAGACGTCATTTTGTCTATCACATTTTTGACAATTTTTTGAACGGAGCGATTTCTTCATTCTTCGTAAAAGAAAGTTCAAATGTAGCACTTCCGAGATACATAGTAGAGCACCTCCATAGATATCTGTATTGACGAGGTATACCGGAAAGTTCATTGTTGGCATAGTTCTGGTCTGGTTTTCGGTTTACAGTCCAAGTGTGATATAGAGACATGTCGATCGTGCGATTCATGATCGACAAGTATGTGCTCCACAATTGAACTGCAACATATGAACCAACCCTTGATATGACGTTTTTACTTCCTGTCTACCTCTTCCCTTAATCTACTACTGTGAGGTTCTAGGTAACCTTGTCATGTCTTGAGGCTCGAGGGTTCCTGGAGGATTAGGGTGGGGAAGGGGCGCGGGTTTAGAGCTCTGTTGCAAATTATCTGCTGTATAGTTGGCCTGGCAGAAAAGTAGCAGGAGCTTTTGATGACTTCTTCTCTCAGTATCTCTAATTTAGCTGAATATTAATTTTAGTGGTTCTGGGCAAGTGACCTGGTTGTTCTAGCAGCGGGTTGCAGACTTTTCAGAGGTGTCATCTAAAAAAGGGGAGAAATTCTCCCAACTCATTTATCACCTTCCTTCCTATTCTCAATCACGCAACCATAAGTGGAGTTCTCGTCTTGGATGAATAAAAATTGTCAATTAATGTGAAGATAATAATATGCAATATGATAATAATAATGTGCCGAAGAAGAAGGAATATAGGTCGTTATAATCCCACTGCACATCAGAAGACAAAAGATCCATGGAATATGTTTCGACTCCTGTTTTCGCACTCACAAATGTGCTATTTTTCAGGACTGGGACATATCCTGCTAACATAGGAGCTCGCCATGACCGAAGTGCACTGAGCCATTGGCGGTGAGTTTTCCACCTTCTTCAAAGTGCCTGAGATTGAAATGATCCCACCATTCTCTTCAAGCGTACACATCAGCAATATTTCTTACAAAAATGAGCAAATGCATCTTACTAAAACAGCGGAGCGAAAACGCGGACGTTTCGAAATTTCCGAATTCAGATTGGTCATGGTCTTTGTCAGACTTCGCGATCGCAATCACGTCGCATTTGCGGTTAATGCGGAGTGCGTGCTGCATGCCATACGTATAAATAATTCCCCAGCCTTACCGCGAATGGGATCGCGATAAAAATCGTGAAGGGGACTCAGAATTCTCTGGACCTAATAGAACGGGAACACTTACAATGTCATTATCCGAGAAATTTCAGTGCAAGATGTCTGCGATTTGTGCTTGCGGATGACAATGAGACTTTACTTTACTACAACCCGTCCAGCAGCGTCAATGATCAGCCAAAGGTGGTAGTGAAGAGAGGCGAAGTGCGCCGTGTGATTGAACGGATCCATGATTTAATAGGACATCTGGGGCAGAAAAGAACGTGAGTTTTTGTCCACGAATGATTAGAACCGCTGGTTCCGTTTACCCGTTTCCATCTACATTGTCTCAAGATGGCCTCTTTCACTCTGCTCGAGAGAGGTTCATTCATTCCGTTCCTGCTCAGATTTAACACAGATGAGTCTTCCAATTTCAGACAAATAGTTGTGCTAAAAAAGCTTCATTGGCGATCTGTTCGACAGGATGTGAAAACGTTCATCAACAGTTGTGCCTTTTGTAATCAGAAGAAACTGGAAGGAAAGAAAATCTTAAAGGCTCCTGTTGACGTAACCAGTGCGTTTGAAATAGCCTCCGTATTTAAATAAAATTGAAAACAATTATCAATTAAGGTGATAACTTCGACCTGAATGTCGAAGTAAGAAATAAGGCATTAGAATCGAACGGAATGTACGACCGATTGACCTTTAGTCTTATTGGGTAAGAAATGCACTAATTTTTACAAAATTTCCAGCAGTATAGTGAGAAATAATTGCTCATGAGCTAAATGTTATGGGTAATGAAAATGTGAAACTGCAACAAACTGCTCCAGTGATGGGTGAAAACGAGAGCAATGAAATAGTCCTTTTTGCCGCGTTGCGCTTATTTCATGTGCTCATGAGCCATTGAAAAGTTGCTTTTTTCCACGATTTTGCTGATGTTGCAAAGTTTTGTTATTTTTATTCAGGTATAATGAGCACGAAGTTCGAGCAGCGGCGGTCACAAGGATGACAACGTACACTTTCAAAGAGACTGCGAATGAATTGCGAGGTCGATTTGCTCGCCCAAATTCGGTTAGTCCAATTTCAATTCATATACTAGTTCTAGTTCTCCAGCTATTCAGAGCGCAGCTCGCTTTCTTCGGCCATATTGCAGCAAGCACCTAGACAACCTAGTGCCGCTGTCTTTTGCATCGAAGCTTTTAGTGAGAAGCGGTCATTGTTGGCCTCTTCTCTTTCACTCATCTCAATACTAGCATTAATGGTCTGTTTTATTTGAATGTCTGGAGGCTCTTCCTACCATAAAATCCACATCATAAAAGCTGACTCAAGGCGAAACGGTACCTTGGTAGCGTGACTTGTAGCGCTCTTGCCCGGTAGGCAAGAGGTGCGGTTCGAGTCCCCACTGGGGCGAAAGTTTTGTTCATGACCCAGTATTGTGCAAATCTGTGTAGTTACTGTGCTCTAAAATGAAGCTAAAGAGGCGAAATTAACCATCAGTGACGAAAAAAAGGAAAATTCGCGAGAATACTTAAAATAGACAAAATCTCAGAGTTAGTTATGGCATGTTAAGAACATCACAGGGATGGGAGTATTGATCACTGTCAGGGGATTTTTTTATGGCGATGCTGTCTTCTTATCCTGTTCTCTTTCTTCTTTTTGTTCTCATTCTTCCTTCCATTCATTCTACACCTTAACCGGCTGTCCCCTCACATTTTTCTTCCATGAATGCTCTACATTACTTATAAGGTAAACTGTGAAAGACAGCCTGAGATACCGCTGACCGAGGCGAGAATACGAGTGGGACGAGTGAGTATTAGAGACTTGAGAGTCGGTAGGCGCTTAGTCGCACGAATCGCTGCACTGTGAGCAAGAAGGATGGTTATGGGCGATCGTGACAAGGCCCTAGCATTCTTATTGCGCACTCTAATGCCGCCAAAGCGTCATGTTTTACATCTTCAAGATTAACTGAATCCTGCTCACGGGAGATTCATCCACTTGATTTCGATTTCTCAGGTCCATGAGTATTTGTGCTATTTTTCCTTCGGTCATACGTCAATTGAATTTCAGGGGATTCCGACAAACTTTCGTCGCCAGCCGTATATAAAGCGAACTCGTTACTCTCCGTACGCATCTGGATTTATACTTCCATACGCTGCGAAGCATAAAAACGATGTAAGTGGCTGTTCCAGAATTTTGAATGCTACTTTCGAGACTACATTGAAGCCTTTCTCTTAGGAACCTGGGTTCATTGAAATCTACCAAGAAGATCGACCATCGTCCCTGGCTACTACATTCAATGGACATGTCTATCCAGTGGAAGAGTCAGTCCAAAATTTATTTTCTTTTCATTTACGATTCATAAAAAGTTTCTTTAAGATTACCAGAAAGTCAGCAAATTGAAGAGCCTCCTGTTGGACACAATAACATGCAGGCCAATTTGCCGCGTCCAAATTCGATGTCCGCAAAGGCAGAAGCCAGAAATTCATCGCATCAAATGCAGGCAGAAGCCAAACGGGGTTAGACTTTTTTCTTTGGCGTCATCATGCTGTAGGATTCACGTATCACCGTTGGTAGGAACAATACGTACATAGTTTGCCTGTGGTGCGCGACACAGTCATGAAACACCTCCTGTGTTTTGAAATTTGAACTAGCCATGAGCCAGGCTCCATTCTGAGAATGCTACTCAGTTTTTTATTCATGGCATAAAACAGACTTCGAAAAAGAATCTTGCAAAGCCATAAGGTGCTTGCGCTCTAAAGTGCGCTGGAACAGGGTTAATTACTAGATGGTTTTATAGAGCTCATGGTGGGATTGAAAATTTCCAGTCACTTTCGCCACATTGCCAGTTAGTCCTATAAGGGATTACGTGCATATCGAAGTGAATGATCTATTTTTTTGGGCTGAATATCGGACGGCGTTCAGTTTTTTGACCTTACTTAACGATTGCTCAGAAATTCCAATTTTACATTTATATAATTTTTTTTTATCTTAAAACTGGGGCGGAGGTGTCTCATGATTCTGCCATTTGTCGCACACTACAGGTTTTGTCAAGCGAATGCATTTTTTAAGAAGGACCTTCTACGTCACGGACGCCAGCGTACACCGAAACACGACCCAAAAAGAATTCGAAAGGCGCAGCTCTGGGATTAGCAGCCCGTTTCAATCTATCGTTAGGAGACACACTCGAACGTGCAGGTGAGCAACATACACGCTTAGAGTAGAGTACTAGTTCACTCTTATGGTTAGAATGGAAATGCTAAAACAACTGCATCAGAGAGTTATGAGTTTTTACACATGATGAATGGTAAAAGCTGAAGAAGTATGCTGAAATAGTCTCGAAGTTATGTAGATGATATGGTAGTTCAACGCTCTGGGCTGAAAGCCGCTTCATGCTGCAGGTAGCAGTTTGCTTAGGCAGGCACTAGACTTTATGACCTTTGCGCGATTGTTCTAGCGAATTGCAAGCGACGCGATAAATCATGGCGGTGTGCGACATCTACATCATCTTTTGGGGGCGTTCCGCTATCACTGATCGTATTGGTTGCATTGCGACGCGGTACCTGCGATTTGCGCGGCCCATGCGGTTTGCTGCGGAACACCTACTGACTTACTGTTGTGGTCCAAAGGGAGAAGCGGCTACCCTTGGCTTATTAAAACGAGAGCTAACGAAAAGGCGATATACGGTATGCTCATATAAAGCGATTACGTCGTTGTTGTTCTCTGCTATTCCCTAATTCCTCTAGGCGGAAACTGTCTTCGAGAAGCAGCCGGCGGCCTTCCGCCAAGTGTGTTGCCACCTTGGCATCTCTTTGTTTTGATTATGCATATGTGCCAGCAATGGCAAGCTGACCAATGAAATTGCATGCATTCAGATCCATGTGACAACACTGAATTCCTGTTATCATCTTATGAAGCGATCCAATCGCGGCCTGAAATGTCGGTATTACCTCCAATTATGTTGATGCCATCAGTTGATCCTGAAGTCATACATATGCAAAAAGAGGTACGTAATGATGGTATCGCTTTGAAATAGTAGCACATTCGCTATTGCATTCATTTTTGTGATATGTAATTTAGTTGTTGATGCGACAGCTTCGACTTCAGCGAATGCAAGAAAAAGTTCTGCAGGCACAGTTCAATTCAGTTCGCCTGCCAATAGCAAGGTAGGGTTTTTCGCTGATGCACGAAGGGTAAATTTCGTTTGTGGCTGATTTCTGCAAAGTACGAACGGATCTTCACTAGATTCAACAGCCTAAGAGGTTGGTAGCTGTTTGGTCGGCCAGCGTTGATTGTATAAGGTTGATCGAAAGTTTCTGAAGCACTTAACAGTTAATGTCATGGAAATTCTCAACAAATCCTAAAGGTCCGATCGGTTCCTCGCGACTTACCATCAGTATCCACGCTATCTAATCAGAAAGGCTAGCCAGCTCCTTTGCCACTGCTTTCCATGGCTTGTACTCCAGTTTTACCGGAATCTCCTTCGAGTTTCATTTTATGAGCAGCGTCTCCTCGACCGATTTTCACCTGCCCTATGTGAGAGTTTACACCGAAATTGGTGAAAACAGCTGTCGGGATTAGCTGGCAACAACTGGCGCCAGCTATCCCGTCAGTCGAGAGTTGAAAATGGGTATCATATTTGTAATCAGGTGTAATTTGTAATCAGGTCAAATGCTTACACAGGCAAAATTTTGATAAAAATAAAATCTTGCGATTTCGGGGCAGTGATAGCGGGTAATGCTCAGGGCGCTTCTGATGCGACAATATAACAACACACGGACGTCCTCATAGTACATGAATGATTTGGAAATACGTAATGTGTCCCATGATCTGAACATAGAAGCTCCATACCCCATCATTTGACAACAAAGATTCATCTGATCCCATATCGTTCCTTCGATTGACTCTCTAGCATAATTACCGATTGTGGGAAGTGGTATTGTATGTCAGCTAATCCTAAAAGTGGCAGTAGACTTGATCTGACAGTTCGAGAAGTCTGACTGCCACAACCCAACTTCATCTGAATCAGAACCGCTTGACCCTACCTTGATAGAAAAGCTCATGAAGATTCGAAGACTCTTGGCCTCACAGTTTTTCCAGTTCCATTTACAGTCCTACCTCATGCCAGCCGAATACCACCTGCTCAGCCTCTAGCTTGATCTCTTGAGAAGATATCTGATGCTAGCCATCATTATCTCAAAAGTGAGGCTCCCCTCAAGAGAGTTATCGGCCGGCTTCGCTCACCTAGGCAATCTATTGTAATCAATGGTTGGATGTTAGAAGAAACAAAAAAATATGCGAATGTTGACAACATCACTGACTTAAATGTGGAGATTTCTCCCAGTCACTATTCGTTTGTGCGCCATATACGGTTAAACTTTGAGATGACTGTGCAGTTGGGATGAGTCAGGGAGTCATCATGGATGATTCTTAAGGTACGAGGAAATCGATCCTGATGGAGAACGAGTTCAACTACTTGGTGAAGAAGAAGATGATGACTTTATTGGAGTAAGTGGTAATCATGCTTTCACAACCTCCTGCTCTTCTTGTGAAATCGCTTCAAAATAAGAAACTTTCAGGAGACCGTAGAGGAGGAACAAGAGCTTAACGTGATGAATAGCGGAGACGAAAGCGGCGATGAAATGATTCGATCAGCACCACGATAGTACTTTACATTTATGATATTAGTGTTCAGAGAATCGGAGAAAGCGAGAAGGGCATCAGTTTTAATGCTCACGTATTTATCACTTCAATGTGATGAGGGTCATATTTCGAAGAAATATTTTTGCAGCAAGTGCTAATAAATCTGATGATTTTCTTATGGAAACAACAAATGCATCTACAAAATAGACAATGTTCAATCAAAGATTTTCGTATATGCCTGATGAAGAAACAATAGGGGAAGTGATCAGTAACTGTGAAATTCATTAAAGCAACAGTCCCAGTAGAGTCCGTGCCTTCGACATTAATGGTGTGGAAGTGATGATCTAGCCCTAGTAGAGAAAATAAAAGTGTCACTGAACAAAAAACTCATATTAAAGAACCGCTAGAAGCGTTTTGAAGGCTTCCGAAGTAGGCGTTACCAACAATATTCGGTAACGAACACTTTCCAGCCGTGGAGATCGCGTGCTTGGCAGCGCGATTGTGTGCAAACTGTTCTGCGTTCCAATGAATGCCACCTATTTTTGTTTGGTTTTACTTGCTTGAATCGTTTAATTATCGTATTTCGGTTTGTATTGATGCACAAGCGATTACAACCACATTTCCTGCTGGCACGAGCCAGCAGTTAACGCGGGCAGAGCAAGCTCGCACAACACGCCTCTTCTTTCACTTGAAAGAGTAGGAATCCCTGTCTAAAGGCCTCATCGGCGGATTTCTATGCTTTTTTTCCATTAGCAGTAAATTCGCCAACTACATCCTCATTATCAACCCTTTTTACCCAGCGAATTCGATCGTTTAACAGGGAGATGTGCTAACGTAGGTGTAGGTGGCTGAGGCAAAAAGCGATTTTTTTCGCTTTTCACAGCGCCAAGCTTTTTTCGCTGCTAAACGCCAGGTCCACCACTAATTAGAAGTGGGCCTGGGGTTGTCGCAGGAAAAATTCGCAGTGTCAAACCTTTTTTCGCTGCGAAGCCCCAGGTCCACCACTAAAGTCGACGGACCATGAACTCGGTCCTTTGAGCTGCCTCAATTCCACGCTCTCGTCTGCGCGCTCTCGCTTTATCAGCGGCGAATGAGCACCGTGATCCGCCCTTCTTTAATAGTCTGTGCTTCCGCCTTCAGTGGCCTAGCGTTCTTACAGCGTTCTCTGATCGCCCATGCTCTCCACCCTTCGTGGAAGACCATGGAACAAAGTTCAAGTAGTCCGTTAACCCCATCATGAATAAAGAGCCTGGGGTTCTAACAGAAAAAAAAGATTCGCGCTACGGAAAACGGAAAAGTTGTTTTCTGTCCTAGTGAACCACACACTGCTAACGTAAACGGTACAAGGCTACTGTCAACCAGGGGTGACCCTGGTTGACAGTAGCCTTGTACCGTTTACGGGTATGGGTGTGCACCTTTAGTCCAAAGTGCAATTACGGGGAGGCCACCTCGCACCTACACTCACTTGCCTGTAGGAAGACCTGGTTAATTGCGCTGAGATATCTGCTGCTCAAAGGCAGTACCGATCATTTGAATCATGAACTTGTCGCGAAAATACGTCTCCAAGCTGCGCAACAAAAACAAAACAATAAAAAGAAACAAAAAAAACACAAAATATAAAAGCGCGTTAGTAAACTCCAAAAGCTATATATGGTATATTCAATTGGATTGTAACGGAGCAAGAGGCAGAAAAAAATTCTTGGGAAGCATTTTGAATTTAAATCTTTTTACGATAGTTGATCAAATTCATTTTTTGTACGCCTCCTAGACTGAAGTCAAAAAATACACCAGCAAAATTTTTTTGTTGTATAGCGACACAAATCGAAAACCTAAAGCCATGTTTCAGTATTATTTTGGTTTTTTACATTCTTCACTGTCACTTTTGCTTCCATGATGGTATCACCAGTCTCTAATATTTTTAGGTGGGTCACTTAATTCTGGTCAGCGGCATACAGCTGTGTTAGATTGATCTCGACGTTACGATCTATAAAAGATAGCCAGCCATTGCTCACTGCCAAGTTATTGTTAAATATGTAGGAAATGAAGCGGTAATTGCACCATTTGACATTCGGTTCTAATGAGGTTTAATCGCAAGAAGTAACCAATAAGGTTTACCAATTTTTTGGAAGCTAGTGGTAATCAGGCTTCCTCGTATCCCTCCTGAAAATATTGCTTTCAACACTCAAGTGGTGATCTTTATGCTCTGGCAAAAAACGTCCGCTTCAGCTCAAAACTTCCATGTCAATACATTCCAAGCATTGTAACGCTTATAGAACTTCCAGATGAATAAAAAGTTTCTAGAGTTGCTTTCGCTACGTTCACGTGCAACGAGAAAAATTTGAAAAAGAGGAAATGGTTGCCACGCGAATATGTAGGCCCTTCACGTGGGGGTCTGTTCGAAGAATTTTCGGAAGAAATCTTCGAGGAAACTCTGCCGCTTGGAAGGGAGAGAGAGAAAAATGACCAAAATTGAGTGAACTTCTCAATATATACTCGTATATTTTGTGAGACAATAATATTTTGCGAGAGATTTGTATTGGTGTCTACGGTGAGCAAAGAGCACAGTCGTTGTGAGGTTACCCCACAAACGATAGCTTAAAGGCATGAGGTGGTAGGTGCAAGGTCGTAATTAAGAGGTCATTTTGGACTAAGGTCCCTCTCCTGGTGAGATAGCAAGTAATACATCGTCAATATGGACGGATACTTCTTCTCCCTTCAAGTCACTGCGTACACGGTCCATGAGCGCTGAAATACATAGACTAAAGGGCAAAAAAGGAACTCATACAGACCCTCAGGGGTAGCTTGATTTGCCAATAATCTGGCCATGTCTAATGTGCTGAAAAACTTCTTTCCTCCCAGAATTTGCAGGAGGTTATCTGTGATGAGTAAGGGTAAGAATCCTGCACCGTATAACTGTTTAGCGCTTTGACGTCCATGCACAATCAAAGCGTTTCATCATTCTGCTGGATTAACACTATTGCGATGCCTAGTCCGAAGTTGATTTTCTTATTATATTCCTCTTCCAAGTCATTTAGAATATTCTTCAGCTTTGGTCTCTTCCTTGTGGGACTGGCCTGGTACTTTGCGTGATGGCCTTGGTGTATCCCGTAACAACGCTATGTACAATGAGATTTGTTTGCGTTAGCACGTTGTCACTAACCGCCAACACATCTTGAACCTTCTTGACCAGTTTTGTCAATGCTTCCGGGAAACGACCGTATTTGAAATTGCTTGCCAACAAATCCACTCAGTAAGGTGTTGGTCCGATCCGATTCAGATTCTGGTCCATCCGTAATTCTAATTGGTGTGACTGATGTTGACTGCACGAAGAATTGAGAGGGTAATTCCTTTACGTCGGTGAACGAAATCCATAAGTGAAGTGAACCCAAGCGAAGTTAAGTGCTTATGTACGGTCATGATCGAAACAATATGTTTAGCAGATCATGCCTACGGATAGTAGACATAAGCTTAAAGGCAGAATTTACGATAAAACTCAACCCATTCCAAATTACTGTAGGGATGGTAAGTAGTACCAGAAAGGAAGCGGAACCATGAGAAACGGCTCAGAACCTGAGAAATGGGACCCCTTTCTTTCGCCTTGATCTCGGCATTGATGAGATCCCATCGCCGCGCTCTCTTCAACATAACGCTCTCTCCGCTATCCAAGCAGTCGCCGCGTATAGACCTGTGGCGAGTGATTAGACAGACGGTGGGCGGAGACAGGCGGACCCGCCAAGATTGAGCCCTGCTAGCTCTCCGGGGTCAAGTCTGCCGTTGCCGGTTATGTGCCTGTCCGCACCCTCAGGATGTTCGCCGGTCTCCCCACTAGGCAGTTTCTCCCTAACTCGACCTTCGTCCTTTCCGTGGAGTCCTCCTTTAATTCATAAACACATTAGCACTACAACACCTCCCCTTTTGAGTTCTAATCATAAGATTTCTTCTTTAGATCCACGTTGATTCGATGCGGTGAATGGCGAATACGTGATGAACGTCGAAGTACATATATAGGCGAGGTCGTTGTGCTTGAGTGCAGGAAGTTGCGTAGTTCTGTCGTGCACTGCGCATCTGGGGCTAGCAGTGGCAGGTAGGGAATTGAGATCGAAAACGTCCTTCAATTGGTCGACAGCGGGAGGATGATCTTGATGGTCCAGTTGATTCACATGTCGTTTCCACAATAAATCTCCACAGCGAACGCGATACATGACGTTTTCGAGGCGTTTAACAACAATGCCAGGTGTCCAAGTGATATTCGGTCCGCGATAGCCCCTTGCATAGAGAGCACCATCAATATCGGAAAAGCGACGTCGGCACCCCTGACTTCTACTGAACTGCTCCTCCATCTTGATGTCGCGCTGTCCTACGTTGTCGTCAACCGGTGGCATCATCAGACTGAGCTCAGTGCTTTCTGTGGGTACTGGGAGTCGACGACCCATAAAGCTTTCAGCCGGGAAAAGGTGATTTGTTCTGGATGGGCAGGGAGTTGAACAGTCGGCCATAAGAAAGGCTTGGAGAGCGTCGGCTGTTCGTTTCTGCTCTTCAGTTTAGCTCATCCTCTTTTGAAAGTATCCACAAAACGCTATGCTTGGCCATTGCTTTGTGGGTGAAAAGGGGGAGAACGGACATGCTTGATTCCGCGGAATCGGCAGGAATTGTCAAACAATTTTGAGGTGAACTGGGAACCGTTGTCCGTGATGAGGGTCTGTGGATTCCCAAATTGCGCGAAGACACCTGTCGAAGATCCGATTGTGGAAGACACGGAGACTGAGTTCATTCGGATTATCTCGCACCACTTCGAGTAGGCGTCTACTATGACCAGGTAGAAGATGCCGAGGGGCCAGTAAAATCGTCGTGAACTCGAGACCAAAGGGTTGTTGCTTTTGGCCACGATTGAAGCTCTGCCTTTACAGGACTCCCGGCGAATTTCGCAAGGTGACACTATTTTTGACAAGATTCTCGATATCTGCCTTTATTGGCGGCCATTAGACGTAACTCCGAGCGAGCATTTTCATCCTTGTTTGGCCCGGATGCGCTTTATGGAGCGCATGAAGTGCCCGATGTTGAAGCGACCTCAGGATCACGATAAGACTTGAAGTCAGTAGCATGAGTCAGCGGTAGACAGCGACCCTCGCCAATTCTAGTATGCCACAGCGGAGAGGCGATTCAACTTGGGCCAACGTCCGGAACGAGTGTAGGCTGCCACTTGTGTCAGAACACGATTAACACTTTGAGAACCATGCAGCCCATATGTGGGCTTCACCATGCAATCTATTTTTTGTTTGTTTTTCGTTTATGTTGGTACAAATTTAAATGCAAATGATGACAAAAACTAAATGAATTAACAAACGACGTGGTTCAAGGATAAATGCTCAACTAATAGACTTATAAAAAAACTAGATATATATGGTTCTTCTTCTAGTTAGTGGTAACTACTTTCTTAGAAAATCGTATAAATCACTAATTACAGAGTCTATGAAATCTATTGAAGCAATCAACGCAAAAGAATGATTTGCACTTGCTGCAACGCGTATTTACTCTTCTTGTATGGCGAGGTGCGCCAGCTCGCCCTTCTTCTGAAGATTTGATGGCATAGCAATGTGTGCACCTTCTTCTAGTGACGGCTTTCAGTCCAGGCACTTCCTCCAAGTGATGTCTTGTGGATAACGTGAGGACAGGATCAGTTGAAAGCAGAGATTCCACCAATTCCATTTTGAAGTCGTCAGTCTTACCTTTTCGACTACAACATTGTAAAGCTTCCAAGCGTTGATGACGGGAACTTGTGCAATCAGATGAAAGAAAATCCTGACCCACCATTCAGCGGTTCTACGCAAAAAAGGGGTATGCTGCGAGCTGGTCCGAGATGAACCACGGGTTTACCGTTCGAGCTGACGCTCCCATCGTGCCTAGTTGAAGCAGTATGTCACGTTTGTCCTTCCATTTCATGACGAGAATGCCTTGCTCATTCTGCTGGAGCGCAAATCGAACAGTCAATCTACTTTAGTTGGCAACGGTGATGAGTACATC
>KZ345306.1:33793-44414 GCA_002352805.1 Teladorsagia circumcincta
ATAGTGACTCTGTCCATTATTCCTTAACCTTCACTTAATATAGCTGTGCTTTCCAATTGTCATTTACGTGCCATAAAGATTACCCGTGATCACTTCATCTTGTTACCGTAATTTGTGGCCACCCTGTAGAAGTATACTACGTACTCAAACCTTTGAGGGTGTTACCTTTGAAGTGGTAGTTTATTCGGTTCGTAAGTTCCATAACTAACTACTTGAGGGGGAGATATTTTTATACCCAAGGAGCGCTCTCGATTACGTAACTGAAAAATTGAATATCATAAAAAGTTTAATCAATTCGCAGGGACCACTGATCTATTGGGCTTAACGTGCATGTTGCCTTTGTGTAAGATTTTAGGGAAACTTCTACAAAATTTTTCCACTCTCATTTTGTCCTTTCGTTATCACCTCTATGACGCTATCTGCTTTTTGATTTTCCTCACTTACGGTTATCATCTGAAAAATTATGATCAGTAACCGCCGCGCACATCACTTCTTGAAAAATTGCAGAGCTGATGGGAACGGTACAGGATGATAGAGAAAGTAGTAAAAAGTCGCTGTCAATCGTAATTCAATCCCTTGTTCCGTTCGTTGTGACGACTCACGACGACGGCTGTTGCTCACGCAATGCTTTACACATAATTCATAATGCTAGTGAATGACATTGATACTATGCGATATTCGTGAATGATTATGGATTCTTTTATATTCCATTCCTTTCTTTCTCGATCTCTCTCCCATGCTCCTCCGCCTTTTCAAGAGAGAGAATGACGCAGAGCCAAACCGAAGAACACGATATTCAACCCCCCAGGTCGTTCCCACTATAAGAAATACTCGTTCCCACTATAAGAAATACTTTCGCAGCAATTGGTAAACTGCTCACTCGATCGTCCAGGTGATTGCTTAATTGAAAATAGTATCTAGGCCCTTTGCCTAGGCGAGCTCTGCTCCCATTACCTTTGGTCTATTAATTAGCACCAGCCACGATTGGGTAAAATTAAACACGGATCTAAAGGCAAGGTCCGGGATCTCTGGTCGAAATCGAGCCTGCAGCTGAGAAAAATGCAGTGGTGCGCAAACAGAGCATGTGTAGAAATGTCGGGATGATTTGACAAGGACGAAGCGCTAAGGCCCTAAGATGCAGCATTGACTCCGCCCAACACCATTGAGCCCGCCCACAATTGAGTGCTACTTCGCTTCGCCGCTAACAGAGACGGGGGCTTTATTTTCGTCTTTGCTGACGGTTTCTTTCTGTTTTTTCATCTTTAGCGGTACAGTTTACATCGCTACTGCCGCTTAAGAACGCAAGAAAACCAACTATCAATCTCGAACTGTGCCCTTAATTCTTGATTATTTCGTGTAGATCATCATGTAGTGTAAAGGTGCATTCCAATGTCAATGCGATTTTCGACTGAAATCGAATACGTAGCGCACACTGATTGGAGTTTGACTGAGCTGACGATTGTCCTAATCCTTGCATTACAAAACGAAAGGTCGAAGCACCAGAATAGTGCCTGAGACGTTCCACATCAGAAATCTGAATTCACCCTACTCAACTGAGCCTATCAGTGATCAAAACACCAGCAGTTCGTCCCACAGGTGATTGTCTATGTAGACCAAATACGCATCTATTATAAATGCTTATACTATCCGGAAGAAGATGGAATACGTGGCGTATCCAATACGATTGGTCCCAATGCGATTACATCGTGACTCCTGGACTGAACATTTGCCTTCTCGAAGGTATACCCGGCGCTACAAAAAGCTCTGATTACAGTAATACCTCCACTCAACTCTAAAAATATCCATAAAAGGGCGCAGTTTTGCCAATTTCCGAAGAAATCTGCTCAATATCTTGACTCCATTCACAGTGCTAAAAATCGGTGAACAGTGGAGTGTATGGTGTTGTTCACTCTCACGGTTTGCGCCATGAACTTGACCTCCGCTACGATATTAGAGCCATTGGAATAACTACATCATTTAGGCTATAAAGAAATTTGCTCTAGAGTCTGATGCTTGAATCAGTGATTCCATCTTCCTATGCAATCTAATATCTATCTTTCTTTCGAGGGAGTCATTCCGAGCAGACTATGGGTGGTCTGGTCCGGCCCGAACCAATTATTCACACTTCAAAGGCTCTTAAGACTACTTTCTTTGACGCCATGTTTTTCTTAGATAACTGAATTCAAGTGTTAGTTGGTGGAGAACAATGGCAGAGACTCACATCATAGGAAAATAAATAAAATGTGAGAAACAAGTCTGGCACGTGAATAAACAAGAACTAGAAGGCAAGGACAAGTTTCAGGCAGTATCAGTAGTTGGAGGTAAGCAAACCAGCCCTTTTGGCGTTTTTGCTGGGGTCGTATGCTGAGTCTTGGAAAGGGGTCCTTTTAGCGGAGCTGCTGACGTAGCTGCACCACTCCGACATCACTCTCCTACCATACCGACCGAGTTGAAGTAGACCGTTGGAGACTCTATCCCCTCCCCAACATACCACATACGGCCCCTAGCAGAAACACCAAAAGGGCTGCTTTGCTCACCTCTAGTAGTAGTAGGGTCGCTCGTGATTTCTGATATTACCGCATTTTCTAGTAATACGCTGTTGATGAAATGGAGTCGAGAGTTTGTTATTTTTCTCTCCTCTCTCCAGTCTTTCCACCTCCAGGCTTCACCTCCTAGATTACCAAGATAACATAGTTGGCTACCCATTTGGGAAGTCCGTGCTTGTTCCGCTCTGCCCTTTCCGAAACGTCATAAGGAACCATCCGCATAATCTGAGCTGATGCTCAGTGACGGTACATTTGCTTGGTAAATGAATAAGATTTTCGAATCAGCTCCCTACAGTAGTATTTTCATGGGAAACATCCCCTCCCATGACCTCCCACCCCATCCACTATGGTTCGCTGGCGATTGTCACGTCAAAACCTTGAACGATCAGATGAAGCGGGTTACCCTTTCCACTCCTACCACCCCTACAATCTTTCATATCCTGACAGCAATGAGTAGAACCGTCAGGGGTAGATTGTAAAGCATGGACAGAATTGAAAGAGAAGGTGATCTTAGATATCTGCATGCATGAGATCTTCTTCTGTCGTTGAACTATACAAATCACTCCCGTTTGAGAAGAACGAATTCTGGAGCAGAATTAAAGATGGAACCGTCCTTTTCCTAGAACGTACTCGCCTACACTACTACGTCTAGCTGGTATTTTACATGAATGGAGTCGGATATATTCCCTGCACTGGCATTTTGCATAAAGGGAGTTGGGTTTACTCCGAATATGTAATAGAGGTCCAAGGAAAATTCCAAGAATTGCCGTGAGTGCAGGAAGTGACTGCAGCTGTCTGCAGTGAGTAAGTTCGTTACGGAAGCTCCAGTTACTCTCGTAATGAGCTTACCCAATGTTTTCCCAGACAAATTGGAGTGAAATCCGCTCACAGTCGCAAATTTCTCTTATATATGTTTGGAAAAGGTTGCTCGCGATGGAAATGAATGTTTTGGCTTTGGTAAAAGACGATGCACCTCTCAAGGCAATTATGAAGAATTCGCTCCAAATACTCAAAAACTCAAATTTATGCAGACTCGCCCACTAGCTGCGAATGGAATTAAGTAGTTAATTAAAGTTTCCTAGATAGTGTCCCTTACACGGGCCGAAAAGGAGGTCTCATTCGGTAGGACTAGCTTTTGAGAGACATTGAAATAGGAGTTCTTCGGGAAGTTGGAGAGTTGGGAAAAGGGCATTCAGAAGAAATTTGTAACGTACACTTTGTAAGACTTCACGGTTCACTGTCAATGTCAGCTTAGTGGCTTCCACGTGATATGCGGTAGTTCTGAGAAGTCGTGGTAAGATACCATTAGATAGTAGTGATGATTTGCGTAGTGTAATGGATAGCCCATCTGCCAAAGAAGGATCAGGGTTCAAATTCCGTCTGGAGTCTGGAGTCTGAGCTCTTTCTTCTAGCTTTCTGTCTTCTTTAGTTCGATATTTGGAGCAAGTACATTGTATGCAAGCAAATTAAAGTTCGGCTGATTCTGCGTGGGAGGCGGAGCCTGTTGTGGGCGGGGTTTACTTAAGGTTTTCGACCTTTCAACCAAAGGTAGCGCAGTCGCTGAAGCCGTTCTACTTCCACGATCCATGGTAGCAGATTTTGGCCAGTCTATTTAATAATCTCTTATCTTGTAGTGTTAAATAGTGGAGGGAAGCTCTTCTTCTTGTTTGAAATTTGTTGACAACGTTTCGGGCATAAGCCCTTTTTCAGATCGACTGAATCTTAAATAAAAACAATCTACTATTCTACCTGATATTTTACCATTTCAGGTCAACTAAGCAGTAATGTCACATTGTATTATTGTAAGGCTCTATGCACAGACCTATCACACCAGGTTCACATCCCGGTAAAAAATCGAGCATGGCGCAATTCTCGCTAGCAGCATGACACCTTGGGCGTTTCTGCTAACCCATCTCGCATCTTCGTGCTCGTTATTCTCGGTTACAGGGGCTGATCACCACATTGGTTGTCAACCTACGGTACTTAATCACCGTCCCAAACGTCTGTGCAATTTCGAACGGATATAGAAAAACGTGGCGCATCCGTATTTCCAAATGATTATTATAGTAGCTATCAAATATCGGCACTTTACCCTTATTTAGTTTGACCCTATGAAATGCAAACGCGTGTTCTGCCTCTTAAAACCACATGCCCTCACTGGATCGCAGCTCATCCCATTTCAATGTAATGTTTCCTTGTCCCACGATCCTGTTAGACAGAATTACTATTTTTTCTAGGACCTCCCACATCGCCAACAGCAATCTCCTCATAATGTGCCATGTGTTGGTTTCTCATATGCCACAGTCAGCCATTTCGTGTTCAATATGTTGATTTACTGGGATACAGGGGAACTAATAAACAACTCATTCGATTCCTCCCTTTAGAAAAATTATGGAATAATAATGCCAATAGAATAGATAAAATAACTCACATTTAATACAAGTGAAAATAATCCCAATTTTTAGTCACAAAACGATTCAAATGTGTTAGCGCTCGTATTAGGACCATCGCTAGAAAAGCCACTATGCGATAGCGTACGCCTCTAGACCTCTTGAGAAGTGCGCACTCGTGTAGTAGCCACCTGGCTTAAACTGGCGGTTGGTTCCGCTGCATGGTCCCATAAAGGCATGGATTGATGTTGAAGCCTACCAGATCTCACTGCTTTGCCTTTCTGTTGAAACAGTTATAAAAAACCATGGATGACAACCTAGACCCCGAGAAACGGAACCTCTTCTGCCCGTTGATTTGGGCATTAGGCATGACTCATCGGTGCTGACCTCATCAACGCTGACGCTCTCTCTCTGCTAGACGGCTAGAGCCAAACGGCAAGGGAGTGGGCGGATAGCAGCAATAGCGGCGCGGGGACGACCACGATAGATAGCCGAAGGCACATTCTTCGATGCGAATCGCGTGTCGTTCCGCATTCTTAGGAAGTCCGCTCGTTTTCCACTAGGTAGTTTTCCGCTTCTTCAACCTCCGACATTGCCTTGGAATCTTCCTTTGAGGCACTTCAGCTTTCTTCCAAAAGCATCAGAAACTAGGAATCCGTCCCTTCGAATACGGGATCAGATGTCTAGCTGAGGATAATCTCAGGCCATCAGACTTCGGTCCTGATGAAAAGTAACCCGGTGGGCTTTCCCTGACAACGGCTATGCTACTTGCGGAACACATTTCGATATCCAATTCTATGACATCTCACTCAGCACTTGCATACAAAATTAATTTTCCGACTTCGCCTACCTGGCTGGTCCTCTATTGAGTGCGATAGTTACAGTACCGGATGCACCCCCATTTCCGCTTTGGCTCTCAAGGGTGCTGTTTGTCATATCATTACTACTACTTTAATTCGATGAATTAATGGCGCTGTAGCCTAGTTTAGAATGAGAAGTAAAGGGACTGGCGTGAATTATCTTCTCAAACTGGGAAACGTATTTGAGTTATTCAACGGAATTTTGACCTAAATAGCTACCTTCGAGTGAAGGTGAAACTCCTACCAATGCTCCAAACGTCCTAAACGAGGCTGGAAGCACGTAGACATCCTTAGAAGAATAGGAGGGCTTACTCGCTCCAATGGGAGCCTATAACGAGATTTTCTCCGCGAAGGATACTCTGGTCCTGTTCTTGGCATATTCTGAAGGTATTACCCTAAACTTGATCTTTTCTAGGACTTAAACCAGTTCGATAAATGGCGTTTGGCCTGAGTGGTCCGCCGAAACTTTGTGAATCACTGGAAATCGAGATTCCAGGTTTTTTTTCTCGGAGTTTCCCTTCATTTTACTGAATGAAGGCTTAATGCATGGTGGTAGTGCATTCTGAGAAAAATGGATCCATCCTGCCGCCTACCCATTAGTGCCAAATCTGCTTAACTTCGTTTCCGCATACAGTTGTGGAAACCTAACAAGGAATCGGATTTGAGTCCAAAACGAAAGTTTTGAGAGCCGAGAATGGAGCCGCAGTGTAAGCATTGGGACACATGCTTTGATAAAGGGCAAACCGTGAATACGCGACCGTACCGCTGTTTCCACTAGTGGGCGGCTTTTGTTGAAGCAACTATTACGGCCCCATTATTGCATTTGGTTGTACGGGAATTCACTAGTAATTTATAGTGAATTGCCCTCAAACCCAGGTGGGGGCACATTGTTGAGAAGCTGTACTTTGATGTTTTGCTTTTGGCTCTGGCACAAGTTGGATTTGAAATGAGAAGATTACCGAGATCCATGTAGCTTATGAAGGCGGAAATACCAAAATCTGTATCGGAACTGTGCCTGGGTCCTCATTCCATAGGTATACAAAGATTCGTAGACACCACAGAAGGCATTATTTGCGGTCGATGCTGCAGAAGAGGACTAAGGTCTTGAACTCTGGAAGCTCCACCCCCCACTGGCAGCCCCGCCCCATTCGTGACTTTCTCCTTCCTTGCCTTTCGTCGCCCGCGGGCGATTTTGTCAAGCTTCGGTTAAGCTCATATGCAATGCGCTTGACCAACTGAGCAGGGATGATTATTGGAGGCGTTTTCGACAGTCCACAACACATTCTTCGAAGATGAACCTCATTATCCACCTTCGACCCCTTCCACAGGTCTCATAATCTATGAAAACGCATAGTGGAGAATTGTGTGAATATCAACTCATAAGCTAGGTAAGAAGGAATAGATAATGTAGCCATTGCTAGTTCACAATACCGCACGCGCCGCACAGGCGCTTGTTCTGAAACTGCTAACCCCTATTCCATTGGTATCAAACTTATCTCTGCCCGGAAATTATTAAAGGCAAAATTCAGGATCAAGCGATGATGTAATTGCACTCTAATGTGAAAGTAGGGGTGGGTGGACCGCTAGAGGAGAAAAATGAAGAAAAAAATCCTGTAACACCCAGGAAATATGAGCCTTTTGCTCCACGCTGCGGAAAAGTTCAGAAGATCGGCTGAGGGATGAGAGATCATGGGAGCGCGGAGAGTGGTAGAGAATTACGAGTAGAGATAGCATAGCAGATCAACATTGCGAAGCAGACAATATATCGAGCGGTGGGTGGAGCGAGCCTCAAGTGGTGGAGTGAGCCTAAATCCTTGGCGCCTAGCGTCCAGGGGCCGTTTTTTGGTGTAAGATGATGGGAGGAGTCCTGCACTAGCCCCTCTTGTCCTTCTAGCCACTTTAAGTGCTCATAGGGTGGGTCTGAGCGCGAACTTTGCCTTTAATGCCAAGCGGTGTCTGTGGCACTGAATCCCTCCCCTCTCAATCGTCCTTCTCCTTTGCTCTGCATTGATTTGCCAGGACTTTTCCATGAGGATGGAAAGTTCAGCAGCTGCTACTGTCTTTGGCATGCGTTTAATATGCATTCAGTAGGCTCCCCGAAGCGATAGCAAACAGGAAATTCGTGGACTTTCAAAGATTTCATCTACGCTCTGCTTTTTTCTTTTTCTTTTTTTTCTCCTTCCTCTTCAGTTCTGTCCATGTCTTATTGAAGGGGGGGGGGGGAGAAAAGTTAATCTTACAACCAAAATTTATTCAATTTCTCGGCAAGATTACAAAGCACTTTCACAAAGCTTATGGTTAGTTTAGATGGGACATTATTTCGATTTTTTATTCCGATTTCACCATGTTCCCAGGTTGAACGGAGATTTTCCAGTGGTAAAAACAAATCTAATGACATGGGATTGGGACTTATTCAGAAGAATTTATTGTTCTAACTTTTTCGGAGCAAGGTGATTCGATACTAAAATTTAAGTAGGAAGATAACGATGCGATGTGATCATGAACTGGTCTGATTAATTATCGTGTCGGCTAAATCCCCATCGAAGCAAATCCGTCCACTGGAAGGGCAAGTTAGGTGCATGGCTTATCCCAGAGCTATGGGTTGACGCAAATCATTTCGTTCTTTCATCCGTTTTTCTGATGTTCAAAAATCATCCACTTTTCCATTGCCATACAAGATGATGGATCCTTTCTTAGCTCGTTCCACATCTGGGCCGCTTTCTTTTTTGATATTTTGAATCCCGTAATCTCCTTTGAGTGATTCGGTCATTGTTTCACGGAGCAATTTTTCTTCGCCAACAAATTGGTCGGAAATTTTGAAAAATGAGTAGTTCTTCCAAGTACACCCCTTCTTCGGAGGGCTTTCGGAAAGATTGCGTGATTTCTCATGACAAAGCTGTTGTGACACCTATTTTCTAATGCAGTTCCAGGGAGGCCCAATTCCGAGTCCTGCCTGTCTTTACCACAACAATTATTACAGTAGAATTACCACAAAAATTACCCTTCCTTTCACTCGTTCCAATTTCTTCGGTGAAAAACTGGAATTTTGTTTCTATAATTTTAAAACTGCTTCTTTATACATCATCGTTGGTGCAGGGATGTAACCCTGCACCAGGGTCAAAAGTGTGTCCGCGCTGTTTGAACGAAGTAGTCGCATTTTTGATTTTGGGAAGGGATTAGTTCGCATTTTGCGGTTGAGCAAGGTTAACTACTTCTGGGTAAAGTGGGGCAAAGTGCGAAGGGGGATGTTAAGGGGGCTTGTACCTCTTGGGTTTTTCGACGACTTTGGTGAAAGTTTCACGAAAGTAGCGTGCAGTGGACGAAATTGGTAGATTGGCCTCCAGTTCACGAATTATTCGCCTCACCCCTCCCCCCTCCCTCCTCGACGGGTGTTTCGGAGGGAAAAGTGGACGGAGTTGGTTGTGTCGACTGGACTCAGAAGCATATACTACAATATAGAAACAATCATGATGGTGAGGGTGGTGCTAGGAGGTGGAGAAGGAGTCGCTTTGGGGTTTTTTTTCAAGACCGACGGTGGTGGTGGGTCACAAATTCCTGTTGAAGGTGCGGACGCGACGATTGACCCCTTCCTGCCTCCAACTTATGAAGGCTAACACAATCGACCTTAATTAAACGCTAATTGGAGTAAGCCGCGCATTATACTCACATTCTAAATCGTAGTAGCACTTGAATGCAAATGTGGACTCTACAACGACATCTGAATGAGTTTACCCATGCAATTATATTCGGTAGCTGACCAGGGAAAAATATTTTCACCCTTTCCCTTTGGTACCTCTTAGCGGAGATAAGCAAACCAGCCTGCTTGGCGTTTCTGCTAGTGCTGAATGTTGGGGAGAGGATGGGATCCCTGACAGTCGACGGACTACTTCAATTCGATCCTTCAAACCGCCTCAACTTGATGCTCACCTCCGGACAAAGCCTGGGAGCGAAGGCGGTCGTCCTCTCTCTAAGGCTTAGTCCTGAGGTAAGCAAACCATTCCTTTGGCGAAGCTGCTGACGTAGCTGCACCAATTCCGTCATCACTCTCATATCGTACTCGCTAAGCTCAAGTTGTCCGTCGACTTCGGGGATCCCAGCAACCCCCCAACATTCGGCATACGGACCAGCAGAAACGCCAAACGGGCTGGTTTGCTTACCTTCCTGATAGCGTCTACCAGAGGAATGGAAGGATACCATGGGCGAAGCCAAATTTGCATCACCAAAAGTTTTTTACCCATTTGCTTGATACTTCACGCGTCTGGGACAAAATAGCACCCCGACAGCTTCCAGTTTCAATTGGAGGCTGCTTGCTTGTTTGCTACCGCCTCAGGGCTCAAATGTCTAGCCAATCCAGAGCATTTCTAGCGCAATAGACTTGATCATTTTCTATTTATTATGGATAATTTCTTCTAGCACGGCAGAAAAAGATTGTCAAAAATGCATCTGCAAATAGTTCTCACCAAAAAAGTTATGGCTAGAGGAACTGTAGTATTCTTGTACTCTGATTGTAAAATATATTCAAATGAACAAATAAATAATCTATGTATACACGGGGGAGGGCAAAAAAGATCACTTCCAGCCATGTTTGAAGCAAATTAATTAATTGCCCCTTCCAAAATCAAACTAAGTGAGCTCAACCGCATATTGAAGAGCACTTTCTATTCCATCAGAAAAATGACATAGGGTTCCTCTACACCGACGACATCAGAAGGTTTTCCCATGGAAACGTGATGCACGGTACGATCTCAACGAGGTCCTCGAGAAACCTTAGACCATTACGACGACTCCGAGACGCTAGTCGAAAGCTACCTTGTATAGTTACAGC
>KZ345306.1:55174-65553 GCA_002352805.1 Teladorsagia circumcincta
GTACGAATCCCGGCTGGGGCGAAAGTTTTGCCCATAACTCAGCATTCTTGTGATAACTACTGGATACGTCATGAAACGTGGAATTACGTACGAAAAAATGCAATTTATGCGGTGGTGTTTCGATTGTGTTCAATGAGGAACCAAACGTTGTATGCTGTCATTAACAGCAACAAAGTTACTCACATCTTTTTGGGAGAAGTGATGTAAAATGTTAAGTAAAATGAGGTTCTGTGGCCCGATGCTATGCAGTTTTGCCCTTAGGGCAGAATCGGGGCTCGAGTTTAAATTCCCAAATCGTTTCCGAAGACTTTCTTCACACTGTAGCTGAGCTGCAGTGGACCAAGTGTTACTGCTATTAAAGGTATTAAGGTTGGTCCATAAGTCCGCAACAAATTTTTGATGCCAGAAAATCGCCCTGACCATGAGATCTCCGAAAATTTTGCAACATGTTTGTTGCAATAGCATCCACTTTTGCAATTCCACCTAACCGACCAACTCTTTCCCTCGCTATTTGTTATGGCTATCACACCAATTGGTCCCATTTTAGTGTGGGCCACGAATTCCAGTTCCATTCAAAGTCGTGTGGTATTTAAATAAGTCACAACCTTTATAATGAGATGCGGGGCTACAAGATGTAGAAGCCAATATTCTCAAACCCCAGACAAGACTACTATCAATTGAATAAACCTGGAGGGGAATATGCTTAGTTCGCCTGGGTGACATTCGATCCGAGATTTGATCCTTAGATCGTGCACTTGGGAAGTGGCGTCACTTGCCACTACACGACCTTCGAGTTATAGAAATAGTGAACGGTTATTTCAATGTAATCATTTTTTCAATACATCATTCCAATATAGTTAGTCATTTTATCCAATCTGGAGACAACATCCCACTGTTTCAGGTTCTCTTATCTCAATCGCTTCGGTGGCCAATAACTGCATCCTCTTCTACTGCCTAATACGGAGCAAAAAATGCTTTCAATGCTATTTTCAGGTAAGCAACCTCTTTGAATACTTCCTACAATAGGCTTTTCCGTTTTTTCTTTGGCTATTGATCCTACGTATACTCGAACACGCTCCAACCTCAGAGCCGAACCTCAAAGTGCGGTGTCCCCCATAAAAATAATATCCTGAAAATGGCTAACTTGTTAGTAGTCTTTCGAACGTCTATTTATAGTTCATCTTCCATTTCATAGTCGGGCTGAGGAAATTATCGTAGATCTTAGCGCTAAATATAATGCGCTATATCTGAAAGCAGTGAAGCGCAGCTGAATAAATACCTAAAAAGTCTGTTAGTGGTGTTTCTCTTTAATTGGATGAATAAGTAACGCAAATGTGTGGGGCACACATAAATGGTGTGACTATAGAGCTGCCGCACTATTACCATTTTTTAACTCATAATATGCCGAGCTCAGATAACACTCATCGGTCACTAGAAGAGCATTCACATCTTTTCAGACTATCAAGTTAATCACTAGAACCTTCAGAAAAGAGGGACAATACTCAGCGCGCGCATATGAAGATTTATCCTTATGGGCATATAATTGCGCTGCGTGGCGTCATATACTAGTTAAGACCACAAAGAGCGTTAAAAGTACGAAAAATTTGGTCGGTAGGTCGGTCGGTCAGCGGTTGGTTGGTCGGTCAGTGTCGGTCGGCCTTAAAGGCACACTCCAAGCAGAAGTCGTCTGAACGATTTCCTCCAGTCTATAGGATAGAGCTCCATCAAACAATCACAGAAGTGGCATTCCAATGGATGGAAATAACCTAACGAAAGCGCAGGACCTTGCAAAGTGAGCTGCTGAAGCTGCAGATTTTTTCCTTTTATCAGACTGTTGTCTGAAACCCTCTCATTTGATGCGCTCTCTCACCTCATACTCTCCCCTCCCCTTTGTTTCTCATTGCCCTAGCACAGCTGACTACGAAGGTGGGCGAGTCCTAAACCTGAGCGTTCTAGACGGATTCTTTTCCTTTCTTCTTTACTGCCGAACCATTTCGCACAAATACATTGGTACTCGAGTGCAAGAACCGCATCAATTTGACTCTGGGGCATGCCTTTGAGTCGCCAATATGAGTTTGCTATGGTTGCTATCCCTTGTCAGGACTTATGCTCTGAAATTGAAGGGCTAAAAAGGAAAGGAGTAAGCTGCGTGAATGATTTGTCCCTCATAGGTACGCCGTGCACTTGATTCTCTCTGAGATTCAGAATCGCAGTGGAACTCTGACTTCTACTGGTCCACATATTCATGTGCTGCCACAATCTACCATATGTCTATCCCTAGGGTCACAAGGGTAAATGCGTATTGAGCCTATTAGTTGATGATTTAGGGCTCAATTTTCTAGTCAATGTTTGCGTTCTCAAACCAGCACGGTGTAAAGTAACCTTCACGGAGAGGAAAGGGGTTAGTTTGATCTTGACACGATCTCATCCTACGAGAGTGTGACACTACTCCACTGCTACCAGTAGCCATTTTCCGGGTATCGATTGAAATGCATGCACTTGTTTTTCATATCAGCAGATGACTTCATTTTGGACTGAATAGCAAGGGTACGTCGTCTGTCAAAAGGCTCGATGACACCATTTCAATGAGATCTATGGCAAAAACTTTCCATTAGACACCTTTGAACTTTTTGTGGATCGTTTGACGTCAGCCGCTAATTCAGACAGATATTAATCCATGAAACATTTTCCCAGACATATGGAGAAGTTCGGGACATTATGGGGAAGATTATGGACGAAATGTCGCCGCCGGTCTCGTCCCTGTTTCCATTCACACTAAAGACTTGCGTGGGGTTGCAACGCTTATAGATATCATTAGTGTACCGAGTGTTTGCGCACAATTTTCCTACGACAGTATATTGCATTGAGAGATATCTCAAGGCCCCACAAACACAGCACGGAGGGGGTATTGTTGCAGCGGCGCTGCATAGCACCCGCTTCGGCCGGTCAAGTCCCAGATCGAGCCCATTCCAGGCCAACTAACCCTTCCCTCCTTCCGACCGAGAACTAATTCTTGCTGAACCGTTTCAGACTACAAAGACACTAACAAGCAAGTTTGACTTTGGCTGTCTCCTGTACGCCATTGTAATGACCACCAAGCATTATGTCACTACAATTTCAAACAGAACTGGAGTGCGTGGCGCGTCCCAAAAAGGAACTTTAACTCTCTTGAATGCTATCACATAGCGGATTTGAATTTTGTTGACATTAATACGAAGTCTGTGAAGATATTCCTCTATTCCTTTCACTCCATACCTCCCATAGTACCGTAGCAGTGCAACAAACCGTACAGCAAGATACCGCAGTAATGTAACCCAGAAAATGTTGGTCGCGGGTTTTCACTATTAGCACTACAAACTACTAGATTACTTCAGTGTCTGAGCCTATCAGAATCCTTCCAGCATACCGTGATAGTTTGGTACGTATTCAAAGTTAGGGAAAGGAGAAAAATAAAAAGGAAAGGTTACGGCATGGACCACGGTTACAGGGAAACCCTGCAGTGGACTCTTGGAATAAATTTGAAATTTTCAGTTCCTTCTAGTACTCAGTCTCTTCGATGTCGCCATTTCAATGTGCTATGTGCCAGTGATCCTCGTCGATAGTTTAAAGGTGAGCTTTCAATAAAGTGGTCCCTTGAGACACTTACTATTGCCGCTGGGCCAAAGTGGTGTAGTGGCAAGTGGCGCTGATAAGCACGCGCACGGTGGGGGGTTCAAATCCTGGGTATTGTGTCGTCTAGGTCAACCAGGCCATCCCTCCGGGGTCAGTCAACTGGTACTTGACTCATCTGGGAGGATAAAAAATACTGACGACTTGTACAACGGCTGGCCCCCGCAAGTCATTGTATTGCCAAATCGCATTCAAACTGCTCCTACGAATTTAGCAATAGAAGTAGAATGCATGTCGCATCCCAAATAGGGCCGCTGAATGGTGAATGCTTTATCCTTTATCCTCTATTCTTTCCGTTTGTATTTTTATCTTTTATCTTATGAATGATTATTTTCCTCAGCAAACAGCAAATAACAGATTAATTGAAATAAATACATATTTTTCGGAAGTCACAACAAAAGTAATTTCAATTTCCCAACTTACTTTTCACGGAAATGAATTGTATATAAACGTTTCATAGAATATTTCGAAACCATAAACATGTTTATTCCGGCCTTTATTAGCTTCTCGGTATACGCTATGTACTCGGTTTTTTTGAGCAGCTAAGCGATTGGATCAGTTTGCATCCATATAAATATAAGACCTTTTCGAGCACCACTTCATTCTTGAATACTAATTTCCGCCTTTTTGAGGGGAGGCGGGAGCGAAGCTATTAGTCTACTATTCCCTAATCGAAGATTCATAAGTTTTTTCAATGTCCTCAACCATGACGTCATCTGGAAGACGTGTGCATCAGCGAGCGTGGTAGCCGTGAAGGGCACGATTTCGACTTCTGATCGTTAACATTGCGAACAAAAGGAAGCAGTCAATTCAGAGAAAAAATTTGTCACTACTACCTATTAATTTCACGGGCGAATGGAGTCTTCTGAATTGACGAGGTTTCCATTATTTGCCTTCCAAAATAGCCAAGTTCACCGTGTAAGGGACTCCGACATCGCAGGCTATTTAGGAGTAAAAGCGGATGAAATAAGCCAAAAAGCACTTGCTCACAAGGCGATCAAAAATCCCACGCCAAACCAGCTTCTGGAGATATTTCAGTTTTCAGACCAAAGTTCGTGACGAAGGTCCATGACGATAGATATCCGCTTTCAGCGTCATCGTTAATACTGGTAAACAACTGATAGGAAGTCTAACGCATTGATTAGGAAGCACCACTGCTTCTCAAAGAGCAAAATGTGTCTACTTTGTGAAGTGGCGGTCAAGATCGATCACTAGAGCAGATTTTCTTTTACTCTTAAGAAAAGGAGCGCCCTCCCGGAGGGACGAGAAAGTTGAGCCATTTTCGTATTCACAACCCGGTTGGACAAGATTTTTTCAGACGACATGTCGGGTTTCGAGCAATGATCTGAGCTTGCTCCGAGGAGGGCTCGCCAAAATACACGTATTGAAGCAGCGTCGATTCAGGGGGTGCAGCAAGAACCTCATGGGTGTAACGCGAGTGATATCGCAGCCAATCTAGCGACATGGGACTTGAGCGCCACGTAATTTGTGCGATATTCTGTTGGTTTACCCAACACGCACTGGCGCTACAGCTTTTTCTATGCTAACATTCTCTAGAATTTCTGAGGTGCTATTCAGGGCCCTGTTGACCAGCATGAGACCATGACCAAAAAATGAATTCCACACGAGTTTTCGGTGAATTTGAGATAACCATTCGTGGCGCTGATTTGATCCCAGGTAACTTTTTAGGCCCTCTTGGGATGTACTGATCAAATAAAAACAAGTAAACTTATTCTACATACTTAATTCGCTTCACATCTAGAGGTAGACTTCGCAGGTAGGATTACAAAAATTCATCCAAATTCAAACATAAATGCCAACCGGTTTCGTTATAGATATTCCAACACTATCTTACAGAGAGCAGTTTACGGTTTTTTCCGAAGTCGCTCTCAAATTATAGCACAAGAGTCACTAGTTAGACAGCTTGCTTTACCGCACCTTTATAAAGGCTTACAAATGCTTCACAAGAACGCTGGGTTGTGAACAAAACCTTCGCCCCAGATGGGACTCGAACCCGCACCTTTTGCCGTCCGGGCAAATGCGCTACCAGTTACGCTACCGCGGCAGCATTTCATTCCAACTCAGCTTTTCATGGTATACGTGCTATAGCGTACAAAAGCATATTTGCAGGACTGGCTCAACTCCGTCCTGCTGGCGAATCTATGGTGGAGCTATTTCGTTTACCTACTCGGTCTCACTCACATCACAATGACCGCGGCCAGGTGGGCAATCAGTTTTGCTTGTTTCACTTGAATTTAATATGGGACTCTTTTTTACTTTATTGTGTTTCCTCAACGCTTCCTTTTTTATTCGTGGAGTATTTTTTAAACAAGATTCTATGATATCAGTAAACCGCTAGTATACTGCATTCTGCGCACCCTATTATGGCACTTTAGCAGAGGCCATGGGGGGACAAATTCAGGAACATCAGTTGTAGGCCACAATACTCAATCCATTTTTACTCGCTTAAATTGTAACCATTAATAGCCTAGTGATGTTTAAGAAAAATCGGATGTAAATTTATGGAAGCGCCAGAAAAACCAATGTTGGCCTCAAGACTTGTGATAGCCTGCCCTATCGATACAATAATCCCCTACGATTTCAATACAGCCCTGGTTAAAAATATACAATAAAGCTACTGGAGTGGTTTTAACGAAGGCAACCCCAAAGCCTAATTCCAACTCTAGAACGTTGCTCCCCAAGAGAATGCCTAATATCACGGAGGCCAAGCCATTATTCTCGCAGTGTGTCGAGATTTCTTAAAACGAACACTCTGGATACGGTACCTCTTTAGCAGGTGAAGCCAATTTTTGGAGCATCCCGTGCAATCTCAGTGTGACACTGTCCACTATACAAACAACAATTCAGATGATAAATGGAAAGATGGATGGAAATATAGTCGTTAGAGAAAATGGCAAGCGTTGGAAAACATCTTGTATAAATCATCGCATGAATTTTATGATATTCCAGTAAAAGATGAATTAGGCTGAATGTTTGATACGCCTTGAAGCGGACATTTTTTTGTCCCACTGAAACAAATGTGGTCTCACGCACGTGAAACAAGCCCTGAGCTTCTGAGGCTTGCCATTAGTGCCACTATAAGAAGCGAAGTTAAAGTACCATCCAACAGATTTTCCGCGACCACGCATTTTCGAAAAAAAAACTTTAAACCCTTTCAGAGAGCTCGTCACCATATTTGAAACCGTGGGGCTTGAAATAGAGTTCGTTCAAAGGGGATGAGGTACGGTAACTGGCGATCAGCGTCAGTAATGGTGCTGTTGACAGTTAGAGTTTCAACCCCTATGCAGTAATGACATAGTACTAATGGAACGCATAGTGCAGTATCTAGAAGCGCTGCATCAGACTTCGTGTGTCATAGGATCAAAAGCCGATCCTACTGGAACTTCCACGAAGAGCCTCTTTCGTGAGCAACGACTGACCTCCGTAAAATGTTGAATAGACTCGCTGGCAATTAATGTGGGCGTGTGGGCGCCTATTGTTAGGTTGAACCATGAGTAATTGCTGATTTATTCACAACCGCGCCATCCTCCACAAACGATGTTTGTGATGTTTTCCGTAAAGGACTACGTTACGACTTTAGCGTCCTTTCATTTCCGAAATTCGACCGTACGCACTCGTCGTTAGGGAGAAATAACGCCGCCCACTTGAACTCATCTTTGTCACTGTCTATTTTACGAATTCCCTCCAGGGCCCTCGGCAATAGGAGCCTGTCAGAGTATTTGTGAATATGGAGGACCAGACTTGCTAAAAGGGAACATCTGTTGAAAGCTGTTCCGAAAGCTTCGTCAAGGCGGCTACGGCCTGAAGACCAGCCACATCTCGGACACTCAAAAACCGTAGATACTGAACCCATACAAGAGTTTCCGAAGGCAGGTCGGCACAGTGTCCGCCAAAATCCAGCGCACCATGTGTCGTTCCCTCCGAGCTATGGAGAAGTTGTATACGCTGGAAAGGTGGAATTCTCACGAGTTGGAAGAGGTGGCTCGGAGGGCGCATGTGAACATCTCCCAAAGCTTGCTGTCTAAAAGTCGTAGTTTCGATTGGCTTGACAAACGGTCATTGGGGTTGAGGAGTATGCAGTCTACTCAAGCCATTTACGTAGGCATCAGTGGGAACATGCACCTCAGCAGTGATGACGAGCCTCAATAGGTGAACTTCACCCGAAGTAGGTTCCACTCTCACAAACATCAAACAATGCCACCACTGCTGGCGCCGACACCCACTGCTTACAGTTGAACTTGCTTAGGATAACGCGAAGTTGAGGCACCATTTCACCCTAACTCAGCTTCGATGGTAAATCTTTCGTAGTCAAAAAACGCAAAGTGACGGGCTTCCAATACATGGGATTGTTCTACTGCGCAGCAGCTCGCAGCCCGTATGAGACGAGATAATGCCAGAATACTATGCGGATAGTTGACCTCAGGAATTCTCCCGCTCTTTCTAATCCACTAAGGTATAGCAACCTATCACCAGTTGTTCCGCTTTCTTGCTCGTTTCTTTAAAGGCACTCCCCAGGATCAAGATGGTGTGGTTTTGTACAAGAATAGGAATGTATTGGCGCGAAGCGAGCCGGCAGTAAAGAAGAAATGAAAAGAATCAGTCCAGAACGCTCAGGTTGAGAGCTCGCCCACCTTCGTTATCGTCGGTGCTAAGGCAATGAGAGACTAAGCGCGGAGAGGAGAGTATGAGGTGTGATAGCGCAACAGCTGAGAGGGTGCCAGACAACAGCCTGGCAAAGGAAAAAAAATCTGCAGCTTCAGCAGCTTACTTTGCAAGGCCCTAGCGCTCCCTTTAGGTGGCCTTCGTGCACGGGAATGCCACATCTGTGATTGAACCCTAAGGGTCTATCCTCCAGACCGAAGACAATCGTTCACACGACATCTGCCTGAGGTCTGCCTTTAACGGGAATACGAAGATCGCAAAACCTCAAAACAGACGTCAATCGATTCTTGACGTCAAAGACACCTGTAGACACCTGTGGTGAATATGGCATCTAATCAAGGTTGTTTAAAAGAAAGTGGTGAAGTTATGAGAATTTTTGTCAAATCGGCAGTTACTTATCACTCAACCTAATAGTAGAAGTCGTATGCATGGCGCATTCATGGAAGATTGCTAACTTCATACATTACATTTCATATTCTGTTTACTTTAGAATACTACTCTTTCAAGAGCTGTGATGTGTAAAACATCAAATCAAAGTGTTCCAAGGGAAACCTTAGTATCCTCTATTCATAGTCTCGTTAGTGCAAAACACAAGCTTGTGTGGCTGTCAAGCAGAAAATCGTACTTTTTATCTATTGGGCTTCAAACAATGACGAAGGCTGTGACAAAGTGTTATTACCAAGAAGATCGGTGTCAATTGATTGTTCTAGAATGCGCCACGCGTTCTAATTACCCTCAGGATAGGCTATTAAATGCTCATTCCGTCTAGACAGCGATATGAGAGATCTGCAGTTAAAAGCTTTCAATTGCAATGTTTTCATCCGCTTTTGCGGAAAAAACGACAAGATCTTCGCCCCCCCCCCTCTCATTAGGCAGGTGTCGAAGTTTCCGACCATTCGCTAGCGATTAGAGGGGTGCGAGTGACGCGCCAGCGATTCCAGCGATGCCCCAGCAATTCCTCCTATGCCCTAACAATTAATCGCTGGCGGATCGCTCAATCTGTTTGAATCGTCAGCGATTGGTCGCAAAGTCTGACACCTTTTCAGGATCCTTAGAAAAAAAACAAAACAAAAAACAAAAAACAAAGACAGGATCCTTAGAAAAAAAAGAGCTTAGATGATCTGAGCCAAATCGGATGCCGCGCTTCTACTAGTAATAGCATCTTTTTTCTTGAAATCATAGTTTTGCATGTTCTCAAGGTTTGAATTTCTCGTTTCAATGGCAGCTCCATTTCAGTTTCGTTCTGATCTGTGCGCTATTCGAGCGCTATCTGATCACTATACGATCTTCTTATCTGAAATGCTTTCAACGACATCGGACTGCAGCCTGCGTGATATCGTTCCTAGTGGCGCTGGTTACGAAAGGCGGAATTTTTCTGGAGCTTGACGTTTTTCCTGATGAAGATGAGTCATGTCAGGTGAGTAATGTAGCTGCAGTCGTCCGTTCAAAGTTTCCTAGCCAAATCAGATGGAATCATTGGATATGTCAAGGAAAAGTGGTGCCTTAAATGTAAGTAGATTCCTAGCAAACTGCGTGGAACAGCAAAACGGTAGTGGGTTCTGGTTTATGGTAAGCATACCATAAACAGCTGAAATGTGGTGAAATATTGCGCCTTTAGCGAAACCTGTAGCGCACTTGCCCGGTAAGCATGGGATGCGGGTTCGAGTCCCGTCTGGGGTGGAAGTTTTGTTCACAAGCCAGAGTCTTGTGAAACTTTCGCAAGGAGAACTGCGGCCAACCAGTAGTTAACAAACAAAAACAAGTGGGTTCTGGCTTGCTCTTCACGACGGAATGCGCAAATCACTTTGATCGGATTCAGCCGTTCAGTTTTCACCAGTACGTTGAGAAAGCGTCAACTCAAGTTGTGAACTGACGCAAATAGACGGGCACAATAATTGTGCGCTAAAAATGACGAGTTTAAAAGTTTTAATCGAAAACATAGTGCAAGCTTAAACGCTACTTTTACAAGAGATGCTGCAGAAGTCCAGGAGAAAAAACATTTGAAAAAGTTGTTTCAAAAACTTGTT
>KZ345306.1:100026-114798 GCA_002352805.1 Teladorsagia circumcincta
ATATATATATATATATCCATGTCGTCCTTTGTTGAAACGTCGGCATATGATGTCAATTGTACTGTAATTGTTTTTACACTTTCGACCTATATGACACTCTGAGACTTCACCAGAGCTTATTCCCCTCATTGACGTCGACTAACCAGGGCGTGAGCTACCGCTAATCATCGGTGGAATCTACGGTGAGTTAAGCTTTCATCACTGGGTATTTGAAAATATTCTCGACGTTCCGAGGGTTGGTTATAAGCGCTATAGCTATCAGCTGTTGGTCGAGTAGCTAACAAATCAAAAAGCTTCAGACCATCTCCAAGCCTCTGAAGAAGATGAAGCGGTCGAAACGTAAGGACCATAATAAAGATTCCATCTTAAAAACCTCGTTTGGCATACGTGTGAAAGCAGTTACTGCCAATATCCTTATCGCATACGAAAAATGGTACATTCAGTACCGATGACAAAGTTTTCATTAAATTTTACAGTACGGATGAAAAATTGCCAAAAAAAGATTAAAGATGCGCACATAACGGTGTGGCATCAACGTAATTAGCAGTACGTTCACCTCTAACCTCGTATTTTATGTCGTTCACACGTAGAAACGTCTCGACTTTCAGGCAAAATGGTGACAGATTTGGCATCACAGGCGATCGAGGAAACTGGTAGAGATAAACTGTGTCTTGCTTCCAGTTATTTTTCATCAACGGAGGACTGCTGTAGAACCTGAAGTGATAGGAAGGTAAAACTGACATGGAAAGTTACGTTTCGAAAAAGGTAGCAAATTCATGTGTGCAGGTGATACCTCAAGACATCTACCGGCGATTTCAGGGCAGCCAGCCGTAGCGGGCCTTGTGTGCCGATTAGACCCACCATGAGCCGCATTTCTGGGCTGTAAAGCACCTTTGCAAGCAACATTCGTCAACACAAGCATACTGCAAGCAGTATATCGGGATAGAACCCGAATAAAGAATAGCAAACATCTCTATTAAGATTCTATTAGTCAATAAAACAAGATATAAAATAATTACATCTTTGAGGTAGTTCTAATAAGAAATGCACAAAAAATACAACGTACAACAAAGCAGTCTAATCTTTGAAAGAGCGACACAGCGAACTAGTTAAGTGAGTGAGCTTTCTTGTACTCCTCATATCGCTGCTTTTGCTCCTGATATTCCTGCATGTTCTGCTGCTGTTGAATTGACTTCAGACGATATTTGACACCTTCTTGACGTCGTTCACGTTGACGCCTCTCATCCCATAAGACGAGCCCTAAATTACATTCTGTGACCTCCAAATCAGAAAAGCTCAGCAGAAATCCGTTGCTATTGAAGCTCGAAACAGAATGACCCAGAGTGAGAGTCACTATTACGCAGGAAAAGAGTTTATACTTGGTGCATTCGGCATTGTTTCAGTTCCTAAGTGCACTCGTTATCACGGTATGTGGCCGTGGGCCATGTCAGGGAAAGAAAGGGAAGGGTGGCTCGCATTAGCCATCAACGTCCCCCCCCCCCCGAATACGGCTCACTCTGAGTCTAACTATAAGAAGTTCCAGAAACAATAAGTGCAATTGACAGGGCACAACACGAGATCTCCTCCATCACCCTCGCATTCGAAAGTAAAATAGCAGAGCAGGAGCGCGAACACTCACGTCTTCCTCCGCTTACTCTATGAAGTGCTTGAGTACCACAAGGTCATTTACGAGGCAAGGGCGGGAATGTGCACTATGAACAGTGTCGCACACAGTATTTCACGCCAGTTGGTATAAACAGCTCCTTTTCACAACCTTCAAACCATGGATGCACAAATAGAGCACGGCTGCGAAATGCCTTGTCGTGTCTTTCTACCGGTCCCCACACCAAGCGTATCCTTCAAATAAACTGCAGACGACAGGTGCGCGCGTCGTCGCGCCGTGACTCATTGAGACACATCCTTGTATTCTCAGCAATACTGCTGTACATTTTGTCGCGAATGCGCAGTACTAAAGCTAGGGAGAAGAAGACAGCTGAACATTTGTCATCTGGGAACTATCGGCTTCCACATCCTCAAACTTTCCTCGATAAACAGTGACAACGATGCACATCGTCGAGATGCCGAGATCCCACGCACTGAAGGACTCACCCCGGAAAATACTTTGGTCACCCTAGATCACCCAGCTTCCGGAAAACAAATCAAGCGTACAGCTGCAGCTCTTGAAGCAGCACTCCCACATCAATTTTATGCGAGCATAGTCGCCAATAATCGAGTTGTGGATGAGCAGTTGATTAAAATTAGAAAAGAAGAAGAAAGCAAAGAAAACCGTCGATAAAGCCATCAACAAGCTCCTCTCGAATAAGAAAGGTGTGGGCCGGACGAGTTGTATAAACTTGTTTGCTTCATTAACCCGCGCGTATTAGAATTAGCCGCAACAACGGCTAGCTACGTATCATGGGATGCGCGCGAGGTATCTCCAACAAATGATAAAATTAGTCGCCAAATGCTGACTTTGTAGCACCCCAGCGCCATTGTCGAGCACTTTCGAGCGCGACAGCGGCACATCTGTGATACACGCGAGCTACTCTATCCCACCCACTAAATAGACTGTGCAATACGACTCCCGCTAGGGGTGTAGCTTTGAGTAGCATAGCACTAGAGAATCGGCTACTCTCACAAAAAGACACCCGTACCGTAACCGCTCGCATCACTATCCACTCACACATCTACTTGGCTAAGGGAGAGGAATTAAAGCGAGAGATTACGATAAAGGATGGATGCGGCATGGAAGTAAATGCATTAGTGGAAGCAGTGGTCAGGGACCAGAGGATGCGATATGTGATCTTTTCGTGGCCCAAGGTGCGCTAGTGCATAACGCTAGGCTTGCCAATCCTCCCTGAGCTCCGCCTCCGCCTGAGCTCCGCCTATCAGTGGATGCCTGCAGCAGCATCGTCCGATTGTCATTTTAAAAGGGTATCTCACTTCGAGCGGCCGTTTCATATAACTTTTGTGTGGAAAACGTTATCACAAAACATGGTGTTTGCTGGCTATCAGGTTCACACGTGCAAACGACTCCTCCTAGGTTGCTAGATCGTCCTTCGTCGGTGGTCAACAGGCAGGCAAAGAGCATTATTTTGCAGGTTCTAGACGGATTTTTCTGCTTCTTTTCGCTATTTTCGCATTATTCAGCATCCCCACTCTCACTGTGAGTCCACCCCAATCTCATCGTAACCTCTCGCTTTAAGTATACAGTTTTGCAGCTCGACTATCAAAACAAACCTATGGTGACTGTTGTGAAAATGCACGAGCCGACCAAAACACGAAATCCGTATCGCTTCTTCGGCACAAAGGACATACGAGTGTGGATCTTTTTATGAGATCTTGAAATTATACCATTTTTAACGAAATCTTAAACAAAAAGCGATCAGTGACGCACATCACAGTATTAACCTAAATTCGGGTGGTACCTACTGTCATCACCACATATGGCAAGAGTGAGTGGGTATTCACCAAGTACACAATAATGAATTAATTGTTTCTGAATAACGAATGGATCTCAACCATTTTTCTCAATTGATCCGTCAGAATAAACATTTTATGGCGTCATTGTTCATATCACAGTCAACAGTGAATACACGGGAAGCACTGGATTACTATAACTACTATCAATGAAAAGAGACTTATCATTGGTAATCAATTACCCACATCCTGCAATTCAATTCTGAGCATAAAGCCGAACGAGAGAAATTGAAAAATCAAAAGAGCTCTCAGAATAAATATCAACATTCGATATACAAACCCTACAATTCACTACCCATACTTCAAAATGTTCGTGTAGTAAGTCAACCATGTCTCGGAATATTGGCCCAGGACGCGAGCGGTCGCGTCACGGTTGGCACAATGTCTGCGCGTCGCAAACGCTCGCGTCTCATGGTCGCATACTCAGACACAACTGATTGAGAACATAGGCTAAACAAATTTTTCAATGTTGAACTAAGGAAGCAATTACAGTCGTATGATTCAGAAAACGATCGACATGACTAGATGATTTAAACGTTCACCTCACAATTATAAAGCATGAACAAAGAATCGCATATCAAGTGAACAAATAACGCTTCGACGCACACTAAAGCAGCAATTTCTAACAAGTTAACGGAATATTTTATAAATATTATCACTTTTGAGAAAGCTGAGCATTTTCCCGTATTCAACGGTGGCTTCAACATTTTACCTGAGCAAAAACCTAGGACGAGGGACCTCGATGTAATCCTGTTACTAGTAAGCTACAGACCACCAATACGGCATGCGATGAAATATATTTCTTATATGCATGAATTCGGTGGGGGGACGGGAGAGGGGGAGGCAAATAACATAAAGTGGGAAACCAAAAATAATTCTATTCAACCGAAGTATCTCTCGTGGAAGAGTCCTTCGCTGTAGCCTCCCTGCCGGGGGAAGAAAGTGAACAGCTCAAGGATGTTGTGGCATGCAGGTCGGATCAAGCGACTGTAGCTTTACAAAGTTCTACCTTCGGGTTTTATATACAGCTTTGGCAGGTGAACATTTGCAATATAAGTAAATATGTACTTAAGAAGATGGATATGCTCGAGGATACAAGATAGGCCAGGAGTTGGAAGGAAGAGGTCACCATGCGACGTCGCGCATACATGGAGGTACCGCGTGCGCGGCAGCTGATTGCCGGTAGGAGATGGTGGAGACGCAGGCACCAGAAGATAGCACGCGCCCGAATGCGAGCGAAAGAGTGTGAAGGAGTTGTAGCCCGAATCAGCCACCACGCATTCCACTCCCATGAATGCGCGCAACGTCCCGCGGTGTCTTTTGCTATACACCCCTACTGTCACCAACTATGCGCCCTTCCTATTTCGTTGATCTTTCCCAAACCTGCCGAATTGCATAGAAGGTTGCTCGTGCTACAATCTAGAGTGGTTTCTTCAGCCTGTCTCACAATCCTGTCCTGTGAGCGTCCGCTTACTGTGATCGTACTCGTGTTTCGCTCGCATCACCTTTTCTGCCAGACGGCGTGCCACCTCAAAACGGCCACACCACACATGCGACGGTCGAGTTCGTCGATCGTCGGTGTCAAGAATCACTTCTGAAATGAAAATTTGACTCATACCTGACTCACTGTCAGATAAACTCGTGTGAAGCCGATTACTAATACAGGCAAGGAACAAAAATTAGGACACCTAGCGCAATTCTTCAAAGAAGTCAATGGATTCAAAAGTCCATAAAACATTAGCTTACCCAGACTAGCTAAGGAGTTTTCGAGTTCTGGACGTGGTTGTACACTTCTCAAATATTTGTACGGTATTCGAGAAATCACATTCGACGGTTCGGAGTTTACCTAAACAAATATGGGCTTTACAGTCTTCCCGAAGATTCAAATCACAGCACAAAGAGCTGCAAGCTTACCTGTTGGCACACATAGCACTGTCGTGTTGAAATCAACACATAATGTCGAATAAGGCCATCTCCTTTGAACTGCTCCAGGCAAACCTCGACATCAAGTAATCTAAACCGATTTTTAACTACACCACGTATGTATGTACATATTACTATGGAACTGCTGCCAAAATGCTGCAAATAATAAGACAAATCAAAAATCTCCTCTTCGTTCAAGCTAGGGCATGTCAGCCCGTTCCCTTTACACAACATTCCTGTGGGCTGTTGAATGTGTCCAATGGAGAACTAATCTGCCGTTTATTTCTACCTTTCTACCCGAATGGAAAATTCCCAATCTCCAACATTGTGAAATTTGTTCCCGTTTATGGATGATTGAAACTTCGAAATCACCTTTCTTTCATTGAATACCCGTTGATTCGCATCATTTCCATCTGTGCGTTTGCTAGCTGTAGGGAATACGGCGGCAATAGATGATAAAGATTCCGGCACAGTCTCGGCGGTCGTACTCTACTAAAACGAAAAAAGAATAGTTTTTGGAAAGTTCTGATAATTTTAAGTCGGTTTGTCAAGGTCGAACTCAACCGTTCACACCCATTTACACTGATCGTCTGAGGCAGAATCTATGGCCCTAAGCGGTGCACTCACTTCACCGATGAACCTTGGTTTGAAAACGAAATTCCACGAGAAGATCTGAGTCCGAAAAAGAGGAAGTACATATACCTTGTCAAAAGGCAGGTAGACCCCTGAGGAAACAGACCATGTGCGATTCGCAGCCAAGGGTATGCCCCAGCGGCCTAGCAGAACCGTAACCCGCGCCGCTGTGCTCTCATCGATGGGTAACTCCTCGTCGTCTGATCCTAGCTGTTTAGAGTGTTAGCACTGAAGAGATCAGCACTGATAGATGAGGTGATGGTAGAGATGAACAGACAAAGTAAGATCCTATTCATCGAGTTCTAGGCCGCTTTCCATGTATTTTTTTTCATCCGTGCATCACTGACTACCTCTCCTTTATTTCTCATGGGTTGCTTCCCATCGTAAACCCTGCCTTTGAAATGGAGGAAGGGCACCGATGAGAGAAGCGCACTACTTCAAAACTCCGACCATACATCAGCGCAAGAATGGAGCTGACCAAAACCCTTACATCCTTCTCCAAAAGCTCGTGCTCTTTCGCAGGCCAAACTTTCACTTCTGAAGCACTCAGAATGACAAAATGGACTAACCCCGTAGCTGCCAACCTCCGCCCACTACCAGTAGCAGGTCCGGCGAGCTCCTTCATTGCAGATGCTGTTCCTTCCACGAGATCGAACAGACCTTGCACAGGCTTGGTTACAGTGTCAACAGCACCGGTTGTGATACCGCGAAGAGCACCCTTAAAAGCGTTAGAACTGAGAAATGAAGACACAGAAGTCTTAATCAGACCAAATTATAAAATTCACTGCGGAAAATCCTGCTCACCGTTACGAGCCCACTCTTGCGACTCTCGGCTATCGTATTCGTGACTATCGCTGTCATTCCGCCAAGTACGCCAACTCCAAGACCTTTCACTCCGGAATACAGATGTGAAAGAGGCGTCGTTGTTGTGCTGAATAATAAAATATATTGAAAAAACGGAAAGAATGTATAAACTATTATCAATCATTGAAACTATTATTGATTACTATTAACTATTTAATATTGTATTACCTGTGAGAGCGAATCATATTATGACGGCGTTTCGCTTCATGTTCTTGATCGAACGTCAGCGCTCCAACGCCGGATGCCGCTGATGATGCCAACTAAAAACTGGTTGGAGAAGCATAGTTTACGAATGTTGAATCAAATAAACCTACCTTCGATATGCTGTTCGAAACACCGTAACCCAGCCCGGCGACGAATCGTTGCAAATTGCCTTCGATAAAGAGCCCCTAAAACCACTTATAAACTAGTAAACTTCGAAGGAAAGCAGGAAAGCCTTGAAGTGAGGCCAATCTCGAAGGCACTTCCCGCGATTACTACACTGGAACAATCATTTGCCCTGAGTAGGTAGTGGACCCGCGGAACCGCATATGTTGCGCCATTTCAGTGACCCGAGTCGTGAGGCAAGGGCGCTAGAGGCTCAGGATTTGTAACGGTGGTTACACCGACCAACCATACGCCTGCTGCTGTAAATGCAGTGGCCGCCTGTATCTCACTCGACCACAATACTTTTCGCCATCTTTTTTTGCACTGATATGCAACTTACAGTCCATGTCCGAGAGTTGGGGAGGGGAGGCGTGTCGCTGGAAATGATGTAGCGGCACCTGTACTTGATGGAAATCGCGCGGATAAGGTGTTTCCATATACATCGCTGGATATCAGCGAAAATGCTGTCGATAGCTCATCCACGCAACTTCTATCAAGTTCGGCGGCAGCCATTTCACTTCCTGTGACACAGCCACCCCAACTCATGGATATGGACTGTACTGTATCTTTACTCTATCTGAGCTCTTATACTCCCAGAGAAAAAAAGGTAAAGGTCCTATTTTAGGGATTTTCGATGGTTTGCTTTCCTAATCCCTGACTAGTTAGTCGGTCAGCGTCAAATATTTCTTATTTGGACTCAATCATCCGGTTTTGCTACGCCAGCATGCGTTTTTATTCCCCACTCTTCCCCCCCCCTCTGAATTTCAGGTGATCTTAAGACCTCAAACTTGATCCTGAGGGAAGAATCGAAGCTATGTGCATACCTGGAAAGAATCCTTCAAGTCCGTCACTAACCCTTGCGGATTGCCGAACGCATCCAGCGTCACCACGATGTTCAACGTTTGTTTTTGAAGTTCAGCTTAAAGCAAAATCTTAAGCACAGTGCCAAAGCTGTCAGAGCACCTTCAGAAAGCTCACCAAAGTAAAACTTCTGAAGACTTTCCAGAAGGAAAGAGCTGGTCTCGAAATAGTGGAATTGACGGAATGGCGGCAAATACACAGCAGCATTTTCGAACGAGACCAATTTCATGTTGAACTGCTGCTTTAATTGCCGACATTCAGGTGGAAGACTTGACTTTGAGACGGTCACAACTGCAATAGCGCCAGGGATAATAACTCTTCTATATTCTAATAAGTAATAGATATTCCTAAAAGTAGTGGTATTATACCGCTCAAAGCTATTTGTCCCATCTCCAGATCCAAAGTGCCAAAATACCATCGCCGTGTTCGTAACGGATCAGTCCGTTCCAGACTGAAAAATATTATTCTCTTAGTATACTGTACTGTAACAACTTCTAAACCAAATAGTTCAACCACAATATCCACTCAATACTTTCTTTGGATCGAGATTTTAGAATTTTGAAAGGCTGTTCAAAAAGCAAATCCAGCGCTGCGACTGAAGAGATCACACAGTGCTGCATATAGTCGGTGTAACTCCTCAGCACTCTTAAAGGCAAGCTCCGCGATAAAATGGGTGTGGAAAGGGGGTGGGCTCTTACCACTTCCCTCGCATCACCAAAAGGATTAGATGTCGTACAATCCCCGCAATGATAACGCTGCCGCAACCGTGGTGAGCTATTCTTGCGGCGCCAGCGTGGCAGCCGGCAGCGGAAGGCGGGGCTTGCGAGCGGTAGGTAGGTGTAGGTGTGGTTTGCGGGTCGTTCGAGCTTCTACTGCCTGTATCTCGCATTTATAAGCCACAAAAGGCGCGGGACATCAACCCTGGTCCACCTGCCTACTACTCTAGGGGATGGAACAGGTGGGCGTGCCTAATCCCGGAGCGTGCCTTTAAAGAAGGATGTTGCGATAAATGGGGCATGGAGAATGGAGGTACGAACTCTGCAAAAGGAAGGCTGGCATCTGAGGAAGTGAGTATAGGCATGCATCTCCACAAACAGTGAGCCCATCGCCGCGAAGTCAATCCCAACCCTAGCCAGCACTGCCTGCCGTAGCCATGCCCGCCTCCTCCGCCGCACCTTGCTCTACCAAGGGAAGTTTTGTACTTGTTAGCATGATAGTGGCTATTGAGATTAGTACGTGCGAACGAGCACCCTTCGGTTACTGCTCGTCCAAAGCAGGAACCAATGAGAAGAAAGGCCCACTTCTCAGGTATTAAGTAGTCTCTCGCGTGTTACTGACTGCATACCCTGTACTACCTCAACTATAGCTCCAATGCGAAGCGATTTCTGCACGATTCTCGTTCAAGCCAACTTTGCTTTGAGAAGGGTAAACTCTTTCCCTATACATTTACCGAAGACCGTGCACAAACATTATTCTTCCATTTTACCTATCTCACCCAGAAAAGACCGCCCTATCTAACTTCCCTTCGAAACCACTTACTCAGTATTGGGCGGTAAACTTAGGGTCTTTTGCTGAACACTGGCCGCTGCATCCGACGCCTGAGCGAACTGCACCAGCTTCCACAGCAACAACTCGTCCAGTTGCACATCCAGATCGCACAATTTTATCCGGAAGCACTGAAAAAGATAATATTATTTAAAAGGAAACTCAGTCATCCTCTCCTACTCTTCCGTCCAGCCCAAAATAACGCATAAACATGGCACTTCAATAAAAGTTACGTCACGTATCTGATAAAGCAACTTACGGACAGCAGGAAATTAGGGGGGCCGTATGATCTCTACCGGCATTAGGCTTATAGGGAAGCTTGAGGTGATAGCGATTTTTATAAAACAAAAGCCGAAGAATACAAGGCTTACATCAAACGCATCGTAGTGTTTCATCGGAGTGCAGTTCATCTCTAGCTTCAAAGCTGGCCTTGCGGTGCCAGAAACCTGCAAAGGACACATACAAAGTTGCCATAAACACATGAAATCAATAAAAAAATTCAAACAAAACGTACCGGAAATCACAATTGTGAATCTATGAAGAAAAAATTGATAAGAATGCTTACCCCTGGTGGAAGTTCCCCATTCGCCCATGGAGAATGACCATAGTCATCAGGCATGAGCAATTCCGGTTGACAGTAAAGGACTTGCCATTTGTCCGAATTCAACAGTTGATTATCAATCTAAATCTGATCGACAAGAATACCAGCATTCAGATATTGAACCGATATGAATATTGGCTTAGAAAGAATGCAACTTGCAGTGGCAAGAAATATTAGGAAACGATTAAATTTCGATGATTTTTGAATCACTGAAGGCAACTCTTTACAAGGGAAGTCACACATTCTCAAAATTCTCCTGAGTTATCGATAAAGAGGAAGAGCGGAAATTAAGAACAAGAAAACAAAAGGAGGGATCTCGTGGAAATTAACCAAAAAGCATGAGTAGCAAGCAACAGCTCAAATTCTTCTCATTATCAAAAGTACTCTAACTGACTAGTTTCTAGTTTCTAACTGACTGACTAGCTTACCCAAATTATTATAAACGCCAAAATAACCTCCAACTACATATAATTCACAACAATCTTCACCTGAATGACGTCCACACTTCCAGTCAACTGGTAAGTCTCGTCCATACGACGTGCACTTAGCACAATTCCACCGAATCGAGCATAAAGCAGCTCTTCATGTGATCCATTCACTAACGAGATACCAATGCCAGATCGCATCGTCACGTTGATTTCCAATCCCACTGGAATCAAATCAAAACCATGATTATTTGTAGGCCGACTGTCGTATTCAGAAGAATTCACGAAAAAATTTCCATCACTCAATTACTGACCCAAGGACTACATGACAGCCATGCGCAAACCGTTACGATACCTATGAAAGACAGCCAGAAATGATACTGCGCTTGGAGAACACTAATTCCTCAGCAATTGACTGCACAATTAAAACTAGCACTTGGAAAAGACTAGGCTATCCGGCGTTGTAAGATATGGACTTTGTGCTATACATGCCATCACCATGCGAAAATCTCATAATGATTATCGCGTCTTCAAATCATGGACCTTAGGAATGGCTTGAAGCTTCATGGAACCGGTCTAGCACTTCAACCACAGAATGGGGCCATAGAGGCGACAGAGGCACATTGACGTCAACGTCGCCTAAATGCTATGAGCCTCAAGGCTTGAAAAATGACGGTTTGTCCCAGGTAAGAAAGAAACGATGAGCAAAAAAAGAGGACTACTGTTCCTTAGCTAAAGTCTGAATTCATTTCTATACCACTCTTCTTTCTCGAATGAACATCGAAATGTAAATGCTGTGATTGAGTATAACGTGCGACACAAAATCATAGGAAAAATAGATACCTGATCGATTTGGTTTCGGTATAACAGGCATTGACAATGTCCTCATTCGGTCTTCTCGATCAGTAATACGAATCACCTGAAAAAATAGAATCCTTGCAAATCTGTCATCTAACATATGCAATAACCAAAATTCCAAGTGACTTACCAACGTGGGACCACTATGAAGGCACTCCACCTCTAACGTGCCACTACCTGGTCGCTGTCGCTGAATTCTCCAAACCTGAATGAATACGAGTTCTAAATTAGCGTTGCCGGTGAGTATTCAAAAACCCTCTATTTTCTCAACCAAACATAAACTTTCCCTTACCTGTGATGACGCTGGCATGATATCATCATCATACGGTTCATTTTTAGCTAGGAATATATTAGGTGTTTTATGAGTGACAGCCATGTCTGGACAACCTTCACACCACAGCCGTCCATCCTAAATACGTAATTTACTATTTTTACTGATTCTTTCTTTAAAACTACAGGGTAGCGCTCGCTGAAGTTCAAGTTGTAGGCATTATGAAAATGATCCAACAAACCGGTGACAACGTCCACTTCTGATACCGATCACGAGACGATGAACGGGGTGTCATCATCAGTTGAAAACCCATCCGTTCCAGAACATCCAAAACCTGAACGACAAAAAGATAGGTAGCGAATATAGGTTTGAGTTAAGCTAAACATTCTAAATGACTAACAATTCGGGTTTTCGAGCGATGTGACATCCCAACGTTTTCTATACACCCATCTCTGCATATTACCCACAGTTGATTGCCGCTGCTGTAAGAGTTGTTTACATCCCTACACATAGTTATCAATGTATGTTAGGGCGAAATATAGTGTAAATAATATAATGTTTGATGCAGATTGATAGTAAGCCTTTTTCTCGGATACGCCACGCATTTCTCCCCCCCCCCCCCAAAAAAAAAAAACGTAGACGCTTTCGAAGACGTATCTCACTTCTACAAGTGATGCGCGAAACAACTGATATCTAAGTCAATGCTCTTATTCTCCCAACTAAATTTTGCTTCAACTAGATCTATCCCAAGCAAAAGCAAGCTCGGCTGGCATGGGCGGGACTTGATGGATTCGAAATGCAGATCGCAAATGAGAAGGAGGCGCATTTTCCTCATTCCCATCTTTACCGACAGGCGGCGAGCAGGGTGGCAACGGATTGGAAAAAAGTTAGTTCAGGTATTCGAGAAGTGAAACTGAAGAGAATGGCCTGAAACTGCGAACATGGAAGGAAGGTGAAGAATCACATCCAAAACCATGATTAAGAATTCACCTGAGGAATGAGATCGAGTACAACTAACGGAATGGTAAGGAACTCTGGGCTTTGCCAATCATTATGATTAAAAGCAGCAGGAAACATTACCCTATGCCGATGCATGGGACAGTAAGCAGCAGTGGCGCGGCAGACGACGTATGTCATCGACGGTATTTTTGGCTAGAATGCCGAGTAGTCTTACAAAAATGGACCAGAAAAATCGGACCAAATGAAAGTCTTAAAAAGATTTCGCTATATGAAAAGTATACAATCGACGTACTTTGCATCGATTCTGTTCTGCTTATTCAGCATGACCTTCCCTTTCTGCATTGTTTCCAACACCAACTCACACTCATCTGTTTTCTTGTTCCCGGTGATATTAAAGCTGAAAATGAAGTGGGGAAGACTCAGCGAACTCTTAACAGAACCAAAACCACCAACTCATTGAAGGAGGCAGCTAGCTGAATATACACATTGTTTTCATAGACAAGTTGTGGACCGATCCCTGGTATCGACGGATCGTACACATGGCTTTTGTTCTCATACACCTGAACGGCAAATATTCCACTGCTTAACTTGAATCTCGAGAGGCTACCACGACCAGGCTTTTGAGAATTAACTTTTAAGAATGCTAGTACTGCACCTTTCACACACTCCGGTCGAGAGAAAATGAGTTTTTACCACTTTAGCGATGGTAAGGAGCGGAGGCTAGTAAAACCACTGTATTGCTTTCATACCTTTCAGCTCATTCTGAGCAATGAAAGGTGTATGCACAACAAATGATAAAAAGTATGGATAAGAGCGTTCATCATGAAGGTAGAGGTACAGCGAGGATTAGCGCTTAAAATGAAAGCCGAAAAAAAGACAAAACACCCAAATAGGGGTCTAAACTTTCTGTAGGGTGAGGTGTGGACAGAAAACGCCGGAGAACACGTCGTAAGACAAACAAGCGCAGTGGCCGCGAGGCTGGCTATGACCGGTAGTCAGGAGCGTCGGCAACTCCTACCATCCTTGTGGCGCACTTTTGGAACGTGTTAACGGCGCTGCGGTGAACTACCGAACGACCCTATATTATCTGCCGAAGAGATTTATGCAGGTAATATCGCGAGGCTTGCTCAGACAGTGAGAAGGAGACGACTACCGCTGGTTCGACTGATCTCCCAGCAAAGAATGAAGCGAAGAGAAATGGAGAAGTGTGGCCAGACCGCAAAACGCATCACAGCGAATCAAAGGCTCAAATGAGAAATGTTGAATTACGGAAGTTCTAACTCAACGTGAGATGCAACCCAGAGAACAACGAAGACCGACACGGTAGCCCATTACATGAAACCCTCATCAGCACCTAAAGTGCACCACTGCAGACAATTACGGAAAAGAAATTTGGAGCCATCTTATGAAATGCAAGATCATCGGTATACCTGCAATACAATCCGCCGACTTCCATAAAGATCATCCCAGGCGTAATCGATATGGCTGCGAGCCTTACAGATCGTCCTCAGGTGTTGTCCTATTGGGCCCTCTGACTGCTGCTGGTAGAGAACAGGTACCTTAATATGCAAGAGCTATCATTTTCCTCCATCTTTAACGAAAAAATAACAAATTCGAATCTAAAAGATCACCCACGTCTGATTGATTATCTATCCGGATCGGTGGTGGGTAATACTCGGCATCGGTGAATGTCACACAAAACACCGCACTATTAAGTATCACCTCAACACGAACAAACCTCGGGGTCTCATCCGAATCCCTAAATTATTTTTCATCAAATTCAAAAAAATTATAATAATAGGAGTACTACACGATTTATATCACAGGCAAGCGATGGGGCTGCAGAGTTCTTTACGCAAACATTAGCGAGTATAAAAAAGCCATGTGCCTTATGCTAAGCTCCCCCAGCCCAGATTTATTCATGGCTAGAAAGACTCTAGTGGCTGACATTGGCTGGGACTAAACAAAGTTTGCGCTAATATGAG
>KZ345307.1:31887-50129 GCA_002352805.1 Teladorsagia circumcincta
CAGCGAAAAAAAAAGTTTCGCCCGCGGAAAGTGGAAAAGTCGCTTCCTATCCTAGTGAGCCACACCCAACTTTATCATACTAACGATTTCGTAACGGCTGGCAAAACGTTTTTGTTTTGAACTGATTCATTCCAAACCCTATACTCAGCTCTTTTTGCTATCTTACAAGCCCTCACACTTTGTAATTCGTGATACTTGGGAATGTCTTGAATACGTCCTCTCTTCATAGAGTCAGTGTAACTTTCTCTTCAGTTCTTCCAAGCATCTTTTCAAGTCTTCGAGTGAGAGCAAGGTGTTTTTTTTTTGAGAGATTCACTAATGATCCAAATAAAAGTCTCCTTGGTGTCGGGGAAGTTGAGCAGTTCTGGGATTGATCAATCTGAAGGGCTAATTTCTACACTCCCATTTTCTTCCGCCATATGTCGATCGTAAGCGCGAGTGTAAAGTGAGACTTGTTTCGTGTTTGTTTATGACAGTAATTTCATGTGGTTGCTCGTTGATATTTGTATTATGTGCTGATCACATTGAGAGAGAGATGTATTGAAATGCAATCGATTTTTGTATTGACGATTGCAGATGGGGTCGACTGAAGGCGGAGGTGGCGGCGTTGTCGCTGCCGGTGGGTTGGCCAATTCGATGGTAAGCAGCGGCTCAGGCGAAGCACTACATCAGCAGTCGACGTTGATGGCAGCAGGTAATGTCGGAACGCCCGGCCAACAACAGCAGTCAGCCAGTGGTCAGGTGTGGCCGAACAGAAAAGAACACTATCAGCTCGAAGATGCGATCGGAGTCGGCGCAACGGCCACTGTGTACAAGGTGAGTAAATGGTTTATCATTTGGTCATGTTTTCTTTTTCAAATTAGCAAGTTTTGCTTTGAAATGTTCATATATAAAGAAGTTTTTTTTTCCAAATTATCCTTAGTCCAAGAGAGTGTTAGAGGTTAACTGCAAACATGACTTGTAAACATGCAGTTGCGATTTCATTTTACGCAGTCCCACAATGCTTTCGTTTGATAGTTGACCTTGTAACCTCAAACTCCACTTAGCTTGTTTACTGCACCATACGTGGGTCCGTGGACTATGAACTAGGCTGATATTTTATCACCACGCTTTCAGCTGCAAACACGTGAACACTCACGAGAATGTTCATTTTTTTTTAGCTTTTGATGTCTTCCTTATCTTGCTTTCTATATGTGATCATTGAAGTTCACGTCGTTCATTCTTGAGTCATAGTGGTGAGGAAAGGGTCGGGGAAGGGGGGGGGGGCACCTGGAGTAATATTCGCGACTCCATTGGTCTTCGGTTTCTTGACTTCCTACTACAAACTCTTGTGAATTGCTGGTTAGAACCTGAATACTTCTATCGAGTTCGGTTATGACCGTCGCAGTTCGTCGCGATAAAACCTGTTATGATATCATACTGAAACTTGATTTATCTTAATTGTGACTCCACATTGAGGTTCCAAGAGTAATTATTTGCCAGACTGAGCCTCAATTTCCAAATACATAGGTAATTATCAAATTCAAAATTAATTCCCGTATAAACATTTATAATCTAGCTTTTGAAGTAAGCAGTAAGATGTCTGACCCAGCCATATTAAGATATTTATTATGAGACATAATGTGTGTGCCAGAACTATCCTAAGATGCTCGAAGGTGTAGAGCTGTAGTTTTGTTAGCTCTTTTCTTCCATATGTGGTTTATTTTCGATTTGATCTCATATGAAGTTATGTACAGGCGCTGTGCGTCCCACGCAATGAACGTTGTGCAATTAAATGCATCAATTTGGAGAAGTGCCAGACGTCAGTCGATGAGCTCAGTCATGAGATCCAGGTGAGTCTTGAGTTTGCAATTACAGTTGTCATTTCACTACTTGGTATACTAGTTATTTTCGAAATGTAACGCAAGCTACCTGGAAGGGTTGCATTCAGAAGCTTGATAACCAGTGATCGTTGATGTTTAATCAACTGTGGAGAAGCTATGAAAAGTTGTTTTTACTTGAACCATCTTTATCGTCCCCGCTTCACGTGAATAATGGCACAGGAATGCTGACCGAGGCAAAACTGGACGCGGCACTTTTACTGGCCATTCAGACCAGTTTAGGAAATAACTTAGTGGCCGCACTCGCAAAGCTATTCCCATCCCGTGTAGAAACTGTCTTTAAAAATCGCTGGTATGGTCTTTATTGGATTTCTACATTCTACAATCCAAGTATAAAATTCAGCAATGTCTGTTCAATAAAATCCATGTGAAAGAAATGTTTATTGCTTTTAGGCGATGTCATTATGTGCGCATCCTAATGTGGTCAGCTATCACACATCGTTTGTTGTGGGAGAAGAGCTTTGGGTAGTTATGCGATTGTTGAACAGTGGTTCAATGTTGGACATCCTGAAAAGAAAGATCAAGGTAGGTGGGAAATTTAGGCTAGCATCATAGTCCGCGATCCGTCGCAGGTTCCCCGCATATCGCAAAAATCGCAAATGCCCCATTTGAACATTTAAAACACTAAGTACGAAACAAGTAGAATCATGAACAATCGTGATTCAGCCATCACCATCAAGCAGAAATGGCGGCGCGATTAGAGACCACCTTGTAATATTGATCGGGCACTTGCGACTTCTGTGGTCGTCGCGCGAATCGCGCGGAACCTGTGAAACCTGCGACGGAACGCGGACTCTGACACCAACCTTAGATTCAAGATCACTGCGTGAGCATCGTGCTAGAGCGTTCCCTACCTAAAAGAATTTGTTAAGGCTATTGGGAAGGAGCAAGCAATGTATGGTGTATTAGATGAAACAACGATCGCGACTGTATTGCGTGAAGTGTTGAAAGGCCTTGACTATTTTCATTCTAGTGGTCAGATTCATCGCGATATAAAGGTAGGAAAGTTTTCGTGGTTTTAAATGCATTATTTGGATTTGTGAGTTCCACTCATATACTGAAGATCACTTTTTTAAGGCGGGTAATATTCTTATTTCTGATGATGGTACTGTGCAGATAGCTGATTTTGGTGTATCTGGTTGGTTAGCGTCATCCGGCGGTGATCTGTCACGTCAGGTATGGAAAGTTCTTTGAGACGGTCCTGCACATGTGAACTGCCGGCTATCACGTAGTGCATACGTATGCAACATCTCAGTGGGTGAGCTGTCTGACATGTTGGAGCAGTACCCTTCAAACCAGCCCTTGAGTTGGTGGTTGTTTCGAATCGATAAAATCAGTGCAACGGTGGTTTGCCATTGTGAGCTTTATTCATATTTTACACCATGAAAATTGTTGTGTAAGTTTTTTGACACGAATCTGTTTTCTCGTTCATAATATCGTCTCTCTACATACCTCTTTTCACTAATCACGAACTACGCTCGCTACCTAAGATGTTTACTAATCACAGTAAGTCACAGTTGTCAAGGTTCAATCCAATTCTTAGCGCTGTTGCTTTTTCATGCTTCCGAGGCTTATTGAGAAGGACCATGACTACTTATTTTCGGGTGGCCTCTGTTGCACAGAATGCAGTCTATTCGAAAACAGTTCCCAACTTCAGTGAATTTTAAAGTCAAATGATTGTTGCATACGTTATGCCTATTGTGGAGAAGGTTTTATGAGGATGTTTTGGATTTCGTGAGAAAAAAGTGCTGCTTTGAAGTAAGCCTAAGATGCGTTGGCTTTGCGAGAGAATGTGATTTGGTTAGCTGAGTTATCTATGTCTACCTACTGCTTTTATAGCTGAGTCCGTAAATTATGAAACGCTGACAGTTCCGGAGAATATTAGGATTAGTGACTGGGTTGAGCGTCTTGGAAAGTGAAATGAAATTCACCATAAGTTCAGAGAATTTCGCCGAATCGATTTATGATGACGCTCAATTCATTACTTCCTAAATTCTCCGTATGTTGCATCGTGGACCGAATCTCGAAATAGGTCTTTTGTCGTGTAACACAAGTGTTTGCGTTTCAGAAGGTTCGTCACACATTCGTCGGCACACCTTGCTGGTGGGTTTTGGCCTCGTTAATTCGGGGTTGTGGTAGGGGGTTAGCGTGGATATTTTTGAATCGTGTCGCTGACTGCTTCACAACTAACACTAGATTTTTATCACAGTAATGGATGTGCTAACGGGATGATTCGGAATATCCACGTACGCGGCGTGGGGTGGGCGTAAGATCTGGTAGGGCGGGAGACGGGTGCGGCGCGCGTGGGGTTAGGTGGGACTTGGGTCGGGTCATGATCGTGGGCGGGGAGCAGACCAAGGAGGTAAATATTTTAGGATGGCACCAGAAGTGATGGAACAAGTTCAAGGATATGACTTCAAAGCTGATATATGGAGTTTGGGAATTCTTGCTATTGAACTTGCTACTGGAACTGCTCCATATCACAAGTTCCCACCTATGAAGGTTAGTTGTTTGGATTATTTTATGTTGAATCGAAAAGCTTCGTAAAAACTCTGTATTTGTTAAACTGAAAGATTTACAAACAACCGTGAAACGTAGTAAACTGAAATTTGAACGTATCAGAGTTATCAAAGATTTCATTTTGTTTCTAGAAAAGTTTGACCCACAGTGTTTCTGGCTAAGATCTTTAAAAACCTTTAGGTGTTGATGCTTACGCTGCAGAATGATCCGCCTACGTTAGAGACAAATGCTGACAGGAAAGATCAGTATAAAGCCTATGGAAAGTCGTTCCGTGCGCTCATCAAGGACTGTCTTCAGGTTTGTACTACTTGAAGTGGAGTTCCTTATGGATGAAATCCTCTTTTCTTGTTGTTAATTGAGGCAGTTGACTCTTTGTTGCCAACAAAATTTTTTAAGAAGGATCCAACGAAACGTCCGACAGCCTCAGAACTTCTCAAGTACTCGTTTTTCAAAAAGGCAAAAGATCGCAAATATCTCGTTCATTCCTTAATAGAGAATCTCGCAGCTGTACCAGTGATCAGTCATCATAATACAAAAAAGGTTGGTTGGTGTCTCGCAGTCCTGACTCAGTTTTTCCATCTGCTGGTTCCTTTGTCTGCTTGGCACAAGCTTACCCAACGAAGTCTGTCTTTAGGTTGCATCAGGAAAACTTCGGAAAGATAAAGACGGTAATTGGGAATTTGAATACGACTCTCCGGCAGGTAGTGAATCGAGTGATGAAGATGATGTGCAAACGGCTAAAGGCGCGGTCGCCTCAACGACCAACGTCGAGACTCCCCATACTGAGGAAGTAGGCGCTCCGGGTGAAACCTTGAATCTTGTGGGTTCCTATTCCTTGTTTTTCTTTTACTTTTTTTGAACATTCGTTCGTTGATATCTTTTTACTGCGGAATGATGTTTGGGAAGGACGGGGTTGGATGAAAGGGGGCTCAGTCATCTGATGTTTTTTTTAAATTTTTCTGGGATGGAAATGTTGGTGGATTGCTGTGCTTAATTTTGATCGCTTAATGCTGGCTAGCTGCAACAACTTGCTCAGCAGGCGAATAAGAGTTGAGAGGCGAATGCGATCTATAAGGGAGGCGTTTCGCGGTTCTGGTCATAAGTATTGTATCGGTAGTTAAGTAATGCAAACAAGGTCCCTTTGATTCACAAAAAATCGGTTGGATGGGAATTATTGAACGCTTTTAATTGATCGGTGTTCGATTTCTGTTTAACTTTGGTCAAAAATGTGCTATGATTCGTAGGTACTGCGTGTGAGGAATCAGCAGCGTGAACTAAATGATATCAAGTTTGACTATACTCGAACTGCAGATACAGGTCAGTCAATTTTCAAATGTTCTTTTTGGATTCTCTTCTGTTACGTGTTTTTTTTCTATCTCTTGAGATTGTTCGAAGTTTCATCAATTCTTTTTTATTCGTGAATGAAGCACGGGTGAATGATGTTTATCGACCTGACATTATACATAATGGTAAAGAATTTCTTTTTTCCCCTAATTTCCTCAGAAACAACTGAGCTTCGACCATGTTTTCATGTACAGCTTTTTTCAATGGAGAAAACGTATTCGCTGCTGCGATACCGCTTTACTTGAGAATCCCAGGATGTAACGTTTTTTTTCTTCAGTGGAGGGGATCGCGCATGAATTGGTGACTGCTGAGTTGATCGACTGTCATGATCTGGTGATTGTGGCTGCAAATCTGCAGAAGCTCATTGACCTCGCCGAGCAGAAGAGTGAAAAGCGATCGGTAACATTCGCACTCAACTCCGGCGTCGCTCCAAATGAGGTAAGCTATGGAAAAGAAAAGCTTTTGTTGCCATTCGACGTGAATCTTCTTTCATTTTTTCCCGTTTTCGTATAATTCCTCTATGCATAGTGTAATAATTCACTAGTTTTGTATTGTAATTACCTACTGCAACCTTTCCCAGTGTGATGCGGCAAAGAGCTATAGATCAGAATCTCCCCTCAGTAGCTTTAAAAGCTTCTAGTCTCATTCTTTGCACCGCTCCACCACAGTAGTTGTGAAAATACTTACTAGGCCTTTTTGAGTTCCGCGTGAACGAAAGGTACTACCCAAACGCGCTGTTTAGAGCTGATTGTTGGCGTTATCCTGATAAATTGGGTTCGGTACGCGACAGGGTTTACGGACTACTTGAACTTTCCTCTGTGGTCCTGCCACGAATGGCGGAGGGCGCAGACAATTAGAGAACGACGCCTGGGGTCGGCTCCAAGTCCTTATACGGGGGGTAAAAGCCCTAAGCCCAAGCCTTATCGAGGGGAGGAACTCCGAGGTGGGTGGGTCTACTGTAGCGAGGCAAAAGTTCGAACATGTGAGAGCACAGGGTCATTAGCCGCTGTTAGAGCTAGAGAGCGCAGACGAAAGCGTGTAACGAGGCAGCTTAAAGGACAGAGTTCAAGTAGTCCGTCAACCACGCGACAGCGAGTTCAAAGGCAGTGAGTGACGATAAAGTGGGTGCGCAACAGAGAAGTATGTACACCTGAGTAAAAAGTTACCGAGCAGCAATATGTGAGGTTTTTGGAGACGAAAGGTGCGCTAGTTGCAATGCAGTTAGGCTTGAAGTCTGAATTTAACCCTGCTTCGGAAAAGGCCTCTTAGCTTTCACAACACCGTTGCGATGATGCTGCAAATTTCTTCTTAAAACCAACAGCCACTTCAAAGTCGTACACCTGTGCAGAGTCAATGGGTAAAATGAGGGTATCATTGTTCGAGTTTGTTTTCTTTGCCACACCCATCTCTACCTTTATATTTAATGGTAATCGTACTCACTGCCTGTACATCAATATCGTGCATATACTTTTCGTTTGTCTTTAAATTTTCAATATTAATGTTGGAGGTGTTGCCCGTGTAGGGCATTATCATGTGCTGTTAACTCTCCATTTTCACGCGTTTTTTTTTTCTCTAAAAAGTATTAGGATCGAAGTCATAGGCGAAATGGGTACGTATTATGGAGTCTGTAAGGTACTACGTAGTCCTGACAACGCAGTCATTGTCATCTTCCGTCAAGCTATTGATCATATTGTTTCACTTTCTCGATTTCAGATCCCTGATGAGCGAACGCTGACGGGTTTCGCGCAGATATCGTTAATTGATTGAGCTCTACTATTGATCTACATAATATTGTCACTTGAACTTCATTCAATTGCTCTACTAGATACCAGTACAATAACTCACGTTACATATGAATATCGACACACAGACATCGTCGAAGCGTGTATCACTTCGGTGTTTTTTTTTCAATTTGGCTCGTTTTTATTGATTTCTTCTTTTTTATGTCGCAGTAGCTTTACGCTCTTCAACGCCTGACGTTACGCTGTCTCTCCCCTTCTCTCCTTGTCTCTAGCACGAACGTTCGCTATTGGATTATCGTCTAGATTTTTTTGTCATCGTCTTCTTAATTATCATCATTATTGTGTTTAAGTTTTCACGTCATGAAAGTGCTCTTGTCCAGAAAAAAATGTGGTTTGATATGGCCGGTCACTAGTTCGATTCATAGTTATTTATATAAGTTAGGATTGATTTTAACTCGATAACACTTTTTATCACATTGATTGACGTGCTGTAGGGTTCTAGGTGACATCACAGCTCATGCATAAGCTTGGCCGCCGTGCGCATGCTTTGTGACAAATTAGGTGTTTTATTTTTGAAGAATTTCTTGGCACGTCCCATTTACTCGTTTAAAGTGTTTGAATTTGAAGTCACATAAGCTATATCTGCAGCGAGCTGAATTCCTTAGGGTGAGAAGCCTGCTTCTTTCGATTGCAATCTCGTACACTTTGAGAGGAGCCGCGCCCCCTCTGCTCGCCAACGTAGACGTTTCATTTGTGGCTGGAATTCGATGCTTCATTCGTTCGTTTACAGGCAGTAGTTCTCAACAGCAGCTTCTCATCGTATCGTACGTTCTGTATAGAAGTTGTGTATTTGTGGGTTTTCACTTGCTCACCTAAGACAGTTCCCCGCCCTTCATTTTCTTCTTTACTTAGTTGCGATTTTCTAATTTTTTAGTGCGGCCCGCGTAAGCAACGCTTTGGGTGTCTAGCTTTGATGCGCTCGCTCGGTAGTGCGCGAGTCTAGTGAAGTCCAGACATTGTCGCTTCCGGTACGCCGCTTCATGTCACCCACGTCTCTCTAGCCCTCTATTCCATCTCTCTGTACTTCTCTCTTCTCTCTTCTTTCTCTTTGCTCTCCTCTTACATATTTGCTTCCAACGAATTCGCTCAGCTCGTACCCCGCGCCCGTATTCTTTTTCGTTTTTAAATATAAATTCAATTCATATAGATTATTTGTGTGCGTCTTCACATCATGTGGGTTTTCTTCGAAGGTTTTGTAACTTATATGCAATGCTGATTAAAGAATTTTATGGCCTATTTGTGTTCAAAAGTGTGTGTTGGTGATTTTGTTGCTTGTTCAGGTTATCGTACTTGAGTGTTTGTATCGACTTTGCATTCACTTACTTTTCCTTTTGACCGCATTCAATCATTATCATATTTGGGTTGCTTTGAAGGCAGTGTTTTTGAAAGAGGATCTCTATCAGGTGAAATTAGCTAGTATGTAAGGAGCAAGATAATTATTATACATTACTCGCAGGTGTCTCATTCACTATAGGCAGTGCTCCTGCGACCGGACATGGAAAACAAATTCCTCCAAATTTCATTTGTTTTGCTAACCAAAACTGCTTCACTCAAGGGCGTACTGGTGGGCCACACGTGCATGTGAAAATATTTGCTGAATCTTTGTATGTAGGCTACATTAAAAAGCAAACTGAAAGTTATGCTCACCTTTGCACGGCGGATAGCTTGCGGCCCGTCAAGTACTTGTTCTGAAGTCCTTTCGCGTAAGATTGCCTACCTCTTGAGTTGCGGTAAATAGAGGTAATTACGCTGGTCAGGAATTCTCTGTCCAATAAAAAATCCTAATTAAGTCCGAGAACCATTTCGTGAGAGAACTTGGCCACCTGTGTTTACAGCAGAACGAGCTCCTTTATGAACTTCTGGGTTTTGAATAGCATTCTTATGGGATGGTTTAGTAGGACATACTGATGTGAAAACAGTGCTACATGCTACCATGAACGCTGCCTTTCAAATTGCTGAACTTTTGAATTTCGAAATGATATTCGGAATTGACAGTGAGTTCAGTATCTACGATTCCAATCTACTGACTATAATTAGATGTTTAGTATCATGCTGACCGTCCTGTACTTGTCTAGAGAGTTTCGTACCGTAATGTACGTTGATTACTACGTACTGTCTTCGGCTGAGTGATTCTATCTACAGTATGGTGCATAATTTTGGGAAATCAGTCATTTAAATAACGTGTTGCGTTCGCTTTCACACGCACACAACCCGGTGCTCCATCCCCTTGTGGGAAATGTGTATAAATGTTGCGCACCCCCTTTGCTGGAGGGAGGGGCCCCGTGTTTCTGCTTTTCTAGACGGTTTTCTACCCATTCAAAATTGACTGCGATGTTGAGCAGTTTGAGCGTGTAGGTGCGTCTTATTTAAGGGCCAATTTGATTTTTCTTCCGGGCGAAAGCGTTGGGCAAGATTGTAGATTCGTTTTCAAGGTTGTGTGCATCGCATATTTTTCTCAACATGATCCATCAAGTCCAGTTGTCTCCAAGGAACACACTAGATCATGCCCAATTTATACGTGCTTTACCTTTTTTGGATGCTGGTGGGGTATGCCTACTTGTTAGTTTTTGTAAAACGATCTGAAAAATGTCCGATTTTCTTGTCCATCCTTAGCGAGGTTGACGGACTCCTTGAATTCTGCCCTTTGAACCACCTCTGCTCTCACGGGTCCTTGCTCTCCAAAGCTTAGTCCCCGTTCTCTAATTGTCGGTGCTCTAGTGCTCTAGCCATCGCAACAGGACCGTTGAGGAAAAAACAAGCAATCCGTAGACACCAAAGCGATGGGGTGTTGAAGGGGGCCGTTATCAATTGCGTAGTTTTCAGTTCAAATCTTATTCAGAACAACTAAGCTGCTCCGTGGTAATTTGTCCGGTATCAGACCCACTAAGCGCTCAACTGAACATAAGCAGGTTCTCTAAAGTTGTTGTATGGGTCAAATGCGCGCTCGGATGCTGTCATGCTTTTTGAGAAAAACGAAATGCACGGCGTCTCCTGAATGTACTAGTTAGCAACTCTTCTGCAGCTTCTTCCCTGTTCTAACACCATCAATTTCATACCTTCCACTAATTTGGATCACGGCTATTACTGAGATGATATGACTTCATCTACTGGAATGTGGGTAGACTAGCTTGTCGTGGTACCTAGTCGATTTTTCGAAACATTCGGTAAAGTCGAAGAAGTTTTTCAGAGTTTGGTTGAATTTGAAAGACATCAAGTATCCTAATAAGATGTAAAATGTGGGAAGTATTTGACACTTGCAAGAGCATGTATGCGTATCGCAAGCAACAATGTACGTCTCTACGTTATTGCGCCAGCATTATACAACTCGTGCCACAAGGCGGAGCTGTCCCTTGCAGACGCGAAATTCGAACCAGTGAACGTGCGCGCGACGTTGGCGCGCACACCCATTGCGTCAGCAGAGCCGTGAGAAGGCGAGTTGCGATGCGGTCACATGCACACTATGGAATTAACATTGGTAAACTCTTCAGCGTGAAGAATTGTAGGATGTATGAATAGGGGTCTGTCGCATGCAACGCTATGATCCGGGTCTCGTCCCACCTTGGGCCTCGCTCGGAACACAGTCAATCTCTCCATTCCTTAGATTAATTAGTATCATTCTCATATGGGAGGATGGAAACATTTGTCCATCATTAGGTCCGCGTGAGTGATTACGCAGGCCAATCGCACCCAAAAGATGCTAAGATTTTGGGTGCTACCGTTACAGAGGTGGTGCCTTTTGGGGAAATCTCTGCAATGCCTGCACCCTCTCGCTGAGATGCGATAACCCTAGCGAAATGATGAATCTGTAGTCTCTAAGGCAGAATTAATGTAGTTATTCGAGGATCTAGGAGACCATATGAAACGCTTGACGTGGGTGAAAAGTAAGAAAGACGAGTTTATGCTATGGCAGAGAAAGAGCACAGATGGCAAAATCAAGCGCTGATGACTGCCTCTTTCGTAATTAGCGAATGAATACCCCTTTTTCCGGAAAAAAAATCGCTTTCTGTGTTTTAGTTTACGGGCTCAGTTTCGCCGAGGATACTTTGGTAAGGCTATTCATCTCTGAGAGGCTAGTCACATTAGATGATTTGGCAGTTTTTGGAAAGAAAGCATATTAGGATTTGGTGAAGGGGAAGGATACTCTGATGAGGTTTATTAGATTTTTTGGAGGATTTCAACGAAATTCTACTGATTTTAGGAAAGCTGGAATTTTCCTTGTTTTATTCTAAAATATACTGCGCCTGGGGAACATTCTGTCCTCAAGTCGACGAAGCTTTTTTTGGAACAGTCCAGGTAGACCTTATCGCATTGATGCCGTTTGGTGAAAATCCCTGGGCACTTATTGTTAGCTCACCCTGTCCACAAATACAGTAGGGCTCGATTCTGCGTAGAAGCCGAGCGTAGCGCGTGGAAATGAAAGTTGGCCTGTATTGAATGCACCATTTTTGGATATTTATGAATATGAGCCGGCTGGAGAGCTAGTTTTCGAATTCAATTTATTTATTTTTTTCAATATGGCGGCCCTTTGATTCTTTTGTCGAGTATTTGCGCCGTTTTACTGTTGTGTACTAGTTCCGGAATTGTTGGAGCGGAGTTATATTTCGGGATATCTCAGTTACTCATTTACCTAAGAGATTGTAGAGAGCTTTTTTAAGTGCGTGCTATTCTTAAAAGCTGGATTAGGTTACGTTTGAAAGTCTCGTTTTGTGCGTTTTTGGCTTTGGCAGTGCTCTTCCAGTAGCACCTGCTGGTAGTGATATCCGTGCAGCCTCCGTCTCATTCAAAGAAGTTCATGTATAATAAAGCTTTATTAATGAACACATTTATAAAGAGAAGTATCACAGTAACTGCTATCGATCAATACATATTAAAAGGCCGTTGTGGTTCACAGTAACTGCTATCGATCAATACATATTAAAAGGCCGTTGTGGTATCACAGATGAAAATTAGCTTTCGACCGATTTGTTTCGGTAACTTATCCATATCGCTCTCGTTTTGTGTTACGCTCGCGGAACAGGTCACATTGATCGACAATTCTTTGGATAAGATTGGTCGTCGAGATGTTTTCCGTTCTGTAAGGATAAGGTTTATTTCAAGAAGGAGATAGAGTAGAGGCTGGAGGCGTCGTTGTCACTTTTACAGTTCATGGATCGAATATAATGTAGCCCATCAGTGCTTTTTCTTCTACGAGGTTGATTAATTTGTGACTTTGCACCTGTGTAGGGGGATATAATCACTGTTTAGGATACATATTTCACTAAGTAGCTACGCTTGTGTAGTTAGGAGGGCATTATTAGCGAAGAGCTCATACACTATCGTAAGAACCCCCTCACCAAATTCCTCCCTCCTTTGGACCAAGTCTTAAGAGGGGGGGGGACGCAAGTAGGGGAAGGAGTGTGTTAGCAATCCACATTTTCTCCGAGCTTCCTACACTTTTAGGCTCAGTCCGAATCACAGCGTTTCCTTGAATACACTTACATATTTTCTGTCACAGCTGGGACCAAGTACTTACTCAGTGGGATGTCTTGAGATTTTGATAGAATTTGGATACGTGGCTTACTCTAGAGATCTTCGAGGTCAACCATTCAATGGTCTCAAAGTATTGTCAATCAGTGATGTGACTTACCGCTGGGTAGTGAGAAAGCGGTCGAGTTTCTTGAAAGGTTTGTAGCAGTCGTCGCTGTCTGGGCACACATAGGGAATGTCATCATGGGCTATGAGGTCGGCCTGAAAATGGAGCAGGTATTTTGGTGCATATCGTTCGGCTTTTTCAAACGCGTTTCTCCCGGCAGCTATTGCAAGTTTTTGTTCCTTATATGCTACTGTCTTTCTGCCTGTACTCACTATCTGAAAGTGGGTGCGCATATGTAAAAGGGTGTCTGTAGATGAGGGCATTAATGCGATCACGAAATCACGCTGGATCGATACTTCAACACTGATCTTGATGTGAATTTGTTAGGTCCAGAGTTGGCGGTCGTTACTGCAGCCGATTGGACGACTAGTCGACAAGTAAAGGAATGCGTATGGATTAATCGAATAGGCGATCGCTCAGTGGGCGGAACAAACGAATCGATCCTTTTCTCATCGACTACTCTCTTAATCGCCTAATGGAGCGTTCAGAGTTGGCGATCAAGCGCGCGATTAGGCGATCAGGCAACTAGTCTATAATGGAAAATATTCATATAAATTAGGCGATTAGGCGATTAGGCGAGTAGGCGAGAAGGCGATTGGGCGATTGGGCGATCAGGCGATTAGGCAATCGCTCTATGTGCGGAGCGAAAAATCACTACATATCTTTCCCTTATCGCCTACTGGCCTAATCGCCTGATCGCACGTACGTTCGCCAACTATGAACGTTCCATAATCGTTTAATCGCCTGATTTCATGTGCGATTGCCAATTCTGAAGCTGCCGAGGCGGTTGGGTTCTCCCCAAGCTGCGTGCGTGTCCTTCGGGGAGAATGAAAGCTTACACACCTCTTCTTCTAGTCCAATCTAGTCCTAGGGGAGCCTAGGAGAGAGGAATTCCTGAGTGTGTTGGGCCCTATGCATAACGATATCCCCCTCCCCCGCCTAAGTACGCCAGCGCTACCTCCTCTCACTGATGCCATACGAATGTGCGGGCTGTACGCAGAAAGCTTCTTACTTTCTCTCGTCTAGAATTGGCATAAATGGTTCTACCATTGTAATAAAATAAAAGCTGCTAATGGAGACCGTACCTGCAGCTCATCAAGTAGCTCAACAGTCGGATAAAACATCCCGTGATCAATGACGTTGTCCACATATTTACATTCTGCCACGGAAGCGAAACGTTCATCGAATGACATCACCAGTGGACCTCCCTTATACTTACGTACCAGTTCGTCGCTGCATACTGTTAAAGTTTTCTGTACTTAATCGCGTTCTCACATCATGCATGATTCAACTCACTTCCAGCGGTCACTATGACATCGGGAAATGCCTCTTTCACTTGCCGCAATTGCCGAACATGACCGTAGTGAAACATGTCGAATACGCCTTCAGTGAAGATATGTATGGGTCGGTCCTTTGGCACTGAAATATTCAATGGGCACATGCGGCATTACTGACGCTGACAAGATTAAATATGTATTTATCGACTCGCTATTGATCGATTCTCTTGAAGTCGCCTAATCTATTACTCCTCAAGCTGTGTTCATAGTTCGCGACTGCGGAGATTAGGGTAGTAAGCGACCGGATATTAGGATAGTAGTAGAGTAGGATATTGCGCTGAACAGACTAATACGTATCGATGGGAATCGCTGGAGTAGTAGATTAGGCGACTTCAAGCGAACCAATCAATGCGTATCTGATCTTAACAGCGTGCCGTCCTAATCTACTACTATCCTAATATCTTACTCTACTACTATCCTACTATCGTTATATCGCAACCTACTACTCTCACGCAATTTCAATCAATATGTATCTAATCTGCTCAGCGCACTATCCTACTCTCCTACTAGCCTAATATACTTCTGTCCTATTCTCCCCGTCGATACCTATCTTAGCGCTCATGTCCTTATTGGGGACATTCAAAACATGGCATTTTGAAACCGTAGTAGGTTACACTACACTAAGTCCAGAACAGGGGAGAAACGCCGGCTAGGTCAAAGGTGTCGCACTTTCTCCACGAAAATCCCTTCCCCTTCTTAAGTCTTCGTCTGTGTCTGTTAGTCTTACGTTTTGTAAGTGTGACCATTTACTACAATGTCCCCCCCCCCTAACGACATGAGCGCCCCTATCTTTTTCATTGTCGCGTACTATCCTAATCTCCGGAGTCGCGAACTATGAACGCAGCCTCAGCGATTCCAGTTGATACGTATCTAGTCTTTTCAGCGCGATATCCTACTCTACTACTATAATATCCTGCCGCTTACAATCCTGATCTTCCAAGTCGCTAGTTATGAACGCACCCTTGCAGTGTTCGATGCTGAGCCGTAGGGAGGGGAAGAGATCCCGAGGGAAAATGTAAGCAATTTCTCGTTTCCCCTGGCGTGTCTCCCCTTTCCTGGGTTTGATCCTAGTGTGGCCTACAGCGATTTTTGAATACCCTGTTTTGAACATCCACCCCTCCCTCTCAAGGCCATGAGCCACAGACAGCTCTATTGAACTAATAATATGGTTTTTTGAGTCTAAAATTATAAAAGGGTACAAAGGATGGGCAAAGTATGGTAGCGTACAGTTTGTTCAACATGCTATCATGATAGATTTGACTGCTCAAAATTTTTGGTAGTTGTATAGATCCAGAGCGCTATCGCAAGATACGGGGGTACTGTGGTGGCCAAAACCGCCCACAGCATAAAACATATCCTTCTTCTCAGAAATGGAACTAATTGTCAAGCGGGGTAGGAGAGACCTCATAGTTTTCATTCTTCCCGTCGTTCCTGCTCCTAGGCTCAGTCTGAGAGGGGCGCTCATGTCCTTAGGGGGGACATCACAGGAGGGCCGATGGTTAGTGGCACTAGGACTAAGCCTAGACAGGGGAGGAACATCAAGGAGAATACATATTGCTCACATTTTCCATCCAGTATTCCTGTCATTGCCCAAGGCTTAGTCCCAAGCACAATAATTGACTCACTAACTTGAATGCCCCCTCCAGGAACACGAGCGCCCTAAGAGGATGCCCCGTCTATTGTGGTAGCGCTGGGAGAGCTATTCTCCGAAGCTATTCACGACCTACATGTTATCTCAATTTAAGACTTACCGTCGCCGTTCCGGAGCTGGGTGAGAGTGTATGGCACGAAATTCGGCTCACCACCGGCCATCGTACTGAAATGTATGAAATGATGTAACCAATGATGGTCAAATGAAATTGGTTGATTGCGAAAGTACCAAAGTTAAAACCATTCTTGTTTATACACGCGATTTCATTTGTTTCTGACAGTCCATTGGGCGCGGTCATGCTCTACGATTTCGGGAATTGGCGTCAGGTCATAGGGGAGGGCATTGGAGTGAGCCACTTCAGTATACGGAACTAACCATGAACCTTGGGGAACAGAGGAGATTTTGGAGGAGGATTTGAGTAGTTTTTGATCTCTCCTGTGTTCCTCTTTTCTGGGCTTGGTACTAGTGTCGCCTACCAGCGGTGTTTGAATGCTTCAAATGTCTCTCACCCTTTCTAGGGCCATGAGCGCCCGGAAATTAGTAGGTAATGAAAAAAAGTGTATTCATGAGGGATAACCATTAAGTTTTCTCATAATTAGGGACTAACTTTGGCTATTTTTCAATTCCAACTTTTTCGGTATTTCTCTCAAATGCTTGCCCATCCAACATGCGCCTCCATTAGTATCTTCAAAACGTTGCCCCTGCATGGTGAGGGAGTCGATTGCCGATTGTCGATTCCTTGGCCTTGGAACTCCATAAGCTTCGATCGAAGAATGACCGGATTCTGAGCGCTAGAGCTCATTCTAGGTTGTCTTCCGTTGGCACAAGGATATGGTTACACAGTAGAGCTGAATGAAGTGTTACCTTGAGAGTCTACAATCTTATGGGCTGCGCCGCCATTACACTGTCGTCGTTTGCCGTCGTTACTGACCCAGTATTACTGGGCGGCGGCTCCCAGCGCGAGGTTCCTCTCACGCCCCACTAAAATCTCAGAAGAGCTGAACATAGAGGAGGTTGGACTTCTGTTGTTGGAAGTGAAGGAAGTAGGCGAAGTGGTGTAGTGACAAGTGGCGCTGCTCACCACGCGCGGTCCGAGAATAAAATCCTGGATCGTACGTCATCCGGGCCCACTCAGCCTTCTATCACTCTGAGGTCGGTTAATTGGTCCCAGGCTTGTCGAAGGGAATGAAGCACTGGCTTGTACATCGGTTGGCCCCCGCAATTCATTGTAGAGACCAAATCATATTCAACTTGCCACTACGATTCTGAATGTAAGTAGATTGCGTGGCGCATCCCAAAACGGGATTGGTCACGAGGTAGGGTGAGGAAGAGAGATGAAGCAAGGGTTCTATTTCTTGCGAAGTATGGAGGAGTTTCGAATTTTTGTAGTTTTTTCCGCTGTTATACATGTGGCCCCCATCCCTTGAAAAAAAATTTCTTGAAATGGTAGTCAAGCGGTGCTTGATCCGTGAACGTGTGTGAGTAGGTTTTGTTGGGGAAACAGTCGTGAAGGTTTTCGAATAGGCCGATCGCCACATTTGACACTTCCTCAACGCTCGTATGGTATGGCTAGCATCTCACCATTATCACAATCCGCTAAAATCATCCTTCAAAGAAGGATCTCACGATAAGGTCGGAGGTCGAAGAAGGCGAAGCCAACCTAGTGGAAAGAATGGGTTACCACCTAAAGGTGCGTAGTCACACGCAGTTCGTGGTGAGAATGCCCCCGGCGATCTAGCATGACCGTTACCGCGCCGCTATCACCGTGCACGCCCACACTCTCGCCGTCTGATCCTAGCCGTTTGGCAGAGAGACCGTCGGCGTTGAATAGGGCAGGAACGATGAGAGTCACATCAATGCGGAAATCAAGGAGCAATAAAGGGGTCCAATTTGTTTGAGTTATGGGCTGTTTCTCATGGCTTTGTCTCCATTGCTGCACCACTGACCATCACTACCCTAGTTTCTAATGGGCTGCCTTATAACATAAACTCCCCCTTGGCCCAGGGATTACGTTAGGAGAAGAGAGAGGCATACCGATATTTCCGAATATTTAGTAACCAGTATTCGGTCCCCCCG